>QWBT01000432.1:0-202360 GCA_004802465.1 Citrus hindsii
CATGCCTTGGAGAATCTTTCGATGATTGGGGATTTTGCTCGCCGTCTCGTGGTCGAGCAGATCCTGGCACGCTTGGCTTCTGTCTCGCCATAAAACAGGCTTTGAGACTTGGTGAGCCTTTGCATGCCTTGGAGATTCTTCCATGCTTGGGATTCTGCTCGCCTTCGCGCGGTCGAGCAGATCCCGGCACGCTTGGCTTCTGTCTCGTCATAAAACAGGCTTTGAGACTTGGTGAGCCTTTGCATGCCATGGAGAATCTTTCGATGATTGGGGATTTTGCTCGCCGTCTCGTGGTCGAGCAGATCCTGGCACGCTTGGCTTCTGTCTCGCCATAAAACAGGCTTTGAGACTTGGTGAGCCTTTGCATGCCTTGGAGAATCTTTCGATGCTTGGGATTTTGCTCGCCTTCTCGTGGTCGAGCAGATCCTGGCACGCTTGGCTTCTGTCTCGCCATAAAACAGGCTTTGAGACTTGGTGAGCCTTTGCATGCCTTGGAGATTTCTTCCATGCTTGGGATTCTGCTCGCCTTCGCGCGGTCGAGCAGATCCCGGCACGCTTGGCTTCTGTCTCGTCATAAAACAGGCTTTGAGACTTGGTGAGCCTTTGCATGCCTTGGAGAATCTTTCGATGATTGGGGATTTGCTCGCCGTCTCGTGGTCGAGCAGATCCTGGCACGCTTGGCTTCTGTCTCGCCATAAAACAGGCTTTGAGACTTGGTGAGCCTTTGCATGCCTTGGAGATTTCTTCCATGCTTGGGATTCTGCTCGCCTTCCGCGGTCGAGCAGATCCTGGCACGCTTGGCTTCTGTCTCGCCATAAAACAGGCTTTGAGACTTGGTGAGCCTTTGCATGCCTTGGAGATTTCTTCAATGCTTGGGATTCTGCTCGCCTTCGCGCGGTCGAGCAGATCCTGGCACGCTTGGCTTCTGTCTCGCCATAAAACAGGCTTTGAGACTTGGTGAGCCTTTGCATGCCTTGGAGATTTCTTCAATGCTTGGGATTCTGCTCGCCTTCGCGCGGTCGAGCAGATCTTGAGAACTTGGGGACATTTGCATGCCTTGGAGATTTCTTCCATGCTTGGGATCTGCTCGCCTTTACGCTCGAGCAGACCTGGCACGATTGGCTTTCTGTCTCGCCATAAAACAGGCGTTGAGACTTGGTTAGCCTGTGGCATGCCTTTGGAGATTTCTTACAGGCTTGGATTCTGCTCGCCTTCGCGCGGTCGAGCAGATCCTGGCACGCTTGGCTTCTGTCTCGCCATAAAACAGGCTTTGAGACTTGGTGCGGCCTTTGCATGCCTTGGGAGATTTCTTCAATGCTTGGGATTCTGCTACGCCTTCGCGCAGGTCGAGCAGATCCTGGTACGCTTGCGTCTGTCTCGCCATAAAACAGGCTTTGAGACTTGGTGAGCCTTTGCACGCCTTGGAGAATCTTTCGTTGATTGGGGACTTTGCTCGCCGTCTCATGGTCGAGCAGATCCTGGCACGCTTGGCTTCTGTCTCGCCATAAAACAGGCTTTGAGACTTGGTGAGCCTTTGCATGCCTTGGAGATTTTTTCAATGCTTGGGATTCTGCTCGCCTTCGCGCGGTCGAGCAGATCCCGGCACGCTTGGCTTCTGTCTCGCCATAAAACAGGCTTTGAGACTTGGTGAGCCTTTGCATGCCTTGGAGAATCTTTCGATGATTGGGATTTTGCTCGCCGTCTCGTGGTCGAGCAGATCCTGGCACGCTTGGCTTCTGTCTCGCCATAAACAGGCTTTGAGACTTGGTGAGCCTTTGCATGCCTTGGAGATTCTTCCATGCTTGGGATTCTGCTCGCCTTCTCGCGGTCGAGCAGATCCTGGCACGCTTGGCTTCTGTCTCGCCATAAAACAGGCTTTGAGACTTGGTGAGCCTTTGCATGCCTTGGAGATTTCTTCAATGATTGGGATTCTGCTCGCCGTCGCGGTCGAGCAGATCCTGGCACGCTTGGCTTCTGTCTCGCCATAAAACAGGCTTTGAGACTTGGTGAGCCTTTGCATGCCTTGGAGATTTCTTCCATGCTTGGGATTCTGCTCGCCTTCGCGCGGTCGAGCAGATCCTGGCACGCTTGGCTTCTGTCTCGCCATAAAACAGGCTTTGAGACTTGGTGAGCCTTTGCATGCCTTGGAGATCTTTCGATGATTGGGGATTTTGCTCGCCGTCTCGTGGTCGAGCAGATCCTG
Organism: Citrus hindsii; assembly: GCA_004802465.1. NCBI lineage: Eukaryota > Viridiplantae > Streptophyta > Magnoliopsida > Sapindales > Rutaceae > Citrus > Citrus hindsii. The sequence goes on from QWBT01000432.1 coordinate 2,204, forward strand.
GCACGCTTGGCTTCTGTCTCGCCATAAAACAGGCTTTGAGACTTGGTGAGCCTTTGCATGCCTTGGAGATTTTTTCAATGCTTGGGATTCTGCTCGCCTTCTCGCGGTCGAGCAGATCCTGGCACGCTTGGGTTCTGTCTCGTCATAAAACAGGCTTTGAGACTTGGTGAGCCTTTGCATGCCATGGAGAATCTTTCGATGATTGGGGATTTTGCTCGCCGTCTCGTGGTCGAGCAGATCCTGGCACGCTTGGCTTCTGTCTCGCCATAAAACAGGCTTTGAGACTTGGTGAGCCTTTGCATGCCTTGGAGATTTCTTCAATGCTTGGGATTCTGCTCGCCTTCGCGCGGTCGAGCAGATCCTGGCACGCTTGGCTTCTGTCTCGCCATAAAACAGGCTTTGAGACTTGGTGAGCCTTTGCATGCCTTGGAGAATCTTTCGATGATTGGGGATTTTGCTCGCCGTCTCGTGGTCGAGCAGATCCTGGCACGCTTGGCTTCTGTCTCGCCATAAAACAGGCATTGAGACTTGGTGAGCCTTTGCATGCCTTGGAGATTTCTTCCATGCTTGGGATTCTGCTCGCCTTCACGCGGTCGAGCAGATCCTGGCACGCTTGGCTTCTGTCTCGCCATAAAACAGGCTTTGAGACTTGGTGAGCCTTTGCATGCCTTGGAGATTTCTTCCATGCTTGGGATTCTGCTCGCCTTCGCGCGGTCGAGCAGATCCCGGCGCGCTTGGCTTCTGTCTCGTCATAAAACAGGCTTTGAGACTTGGTGAGCCTTTGCATGCCTTGGAGAATCTTTCGATGATTGGGGATTTTGCTCGCCGTCTCGTGGTCGAGCAGATCCTGGCACGCTTGGCTTCTGTCTCGCCATAAAACAGGCTTTGAGACTTGGTGAGCCTTTGCATGCCTTGGAGATTTCTTCATGCTTGGGATTCTGCTCGCCTTACGCGGTCGAGCAGATCCTGGCACGCTTGGCTTCTGTCTCGCCATAAAACAGGCTTTGAGACTTGGTGAGCCTTTGCATGCCTTGGAGATTTCTTCCATGCTTGGGATTCTGCTCGCCTTCGCGCGGTCGAGCAGATCCTGGCACGCTTGGCTTCTGTCTCGCCATAAAACAGGCTTTGAGACTTGGTGAGCCTTTGCATGCCTTGGAGATTTCTTCAATGCTTGGGATTCTGCTCGCCTTCGCGCGGTCGAGCAGATCCTGGCACGCTTGGCTTCTGTCTCGCCATAAAACAGGCTTTGAGACTTGGTGAGCCTTTGCATGCCTTGGAGAATCTTTCGATGATTGGGGACTTTGCTCGCCGTCTCGTGGTCGAGCAGATCCTGGCACGCTTGGCTTCTGTCTCGCCATAAAACAGGCTTTGAGACTTGGTGAGCCTTTGCATGCCTTGGAGATTTCTTCAATGCTTGGGATTCTGCTCGCCTTCGCGCGGTCGAGCAGATCCTGGCACGCTTGGCTTCTGTCTCGCCATAAAACAGGCTTTGAGACTTGGTGAGCCTTTGCATGCCTTGGAGAATCTTCCATGCTTGGGATTCTGCTCGCCTTCGCGCGGTCGAGCAGATCCCGGCGCGCTTGGCTTCTGTCTCGTCATAAAACAGGCTTTGAGACTTGGTGAGCCTTTGCATGCCTTGGAGAATCTTTCGATGATTGGGGATTTTGCTCGCCGTCTCGTGGTCGAGCAGATCCTGGCACGCTTGGCTTCTGTCTCGCCATAAAACAGGCTTTGAGACTTGGTGAGCCTTTGCATGCCTTGGAGATTTCTTCATGCTTGGGATTCTGCTCGCCTTACGCGGTCGAGCAGATCCTGGCACGCTTGGCTTCTGTCTCGCCATAAAACAGGCTTTGAGACTTGGTGAGCCTTTGCATGCCTTGGAGATTTCTTCCATGCTTGGGATTCTGCTCGCCTTCGCGCGGTCGAGCAGATCCTGGCACGCTTGGCTTCTGTCTCGCCATAAAACAGGCTTTGAGACTTGGTGAGCCTTTGCATGCCTTGGAGATTTCTTCAATGCTTGGGATTCTGCTCGCCTTCGCGCGGTCGAGCAGATCCTGGCACGCTTGGCTTCTGTCTCGCCATAAAACAGGCTTTGAGACTTGGTGAGCCTTTGCATGCCTTGGAGAATCTTTCGATGATTGGGGATTTGCTCGCCGTCTCGTGGTCGAGCAGATCCTGGCACGCTTGGCTTCTGTCTCGCCATAAAACAGGCTTTGAGACTTGGTGAGCCTTTGCATGCCTTGGAGATTTCTTCAATGCTTGGGATTCTGCTCGCCTTCGCGCGGTCGAGCAGATCCTGGCACGCTTGGCTTCTGTCTCGCCATAAAACAGGCTTTGAGACTTGGTGAGCCTTTGCATGCCTTGGAGAATCTTTCGATGATTGGGGATTTTGCTCGCCGTCTCGTGGTCGAGCAGATCCTGGCACGCTTGGCTTCTGTCTCGCCATAAAACAGGCTTTGAGACTTGGTGAGCCTTTGCATGCCTTGGAGATTTCTTCCATGCTTGGGATTCTGCTCGCCTTCGTGCGGTCGAGCAGATCCCGGCACGCTAGGCTTCTGTCGCGTCATAAAACAGGCTTTGAGACTTGGTGAGCCTTTGCATGCCTTGGAGAATCTTTCGATGATTGGGGATTTTGCTCGCCGTCTCGTGGTCGAGCAGATCCTGGCACGCTTGGCTTCTGTCTCGCCATAAAACAGGCTTTGAGACTTGGTGAGCCTTTGCATGCCTTGGAGATTTCTTCCATGCTTGGGATTCTGCTCGCCTTCGCGCGGTCGAGCAGATCCTGGCACGCTTGGCTTCTGTCTCGCCATAAAACAGGCTTTGAGACTTGGTGAGCCTTTGCATGCCTTGGAGATTTCTTCAATGCTTGGGATTCTGCTCGCCTTCGCGCGGTCGAGCAGATCCTGGTACGCTTGGCTTCTGTCTCGCCATAAAACAGGCTTTGAGACTTGGTGAGCCTTTGCATGCCTTGGAGATTTCTTCAATGCTTGGGATTCTGCTCGCCTTCTCGTGGTCGAGCAGATCCTGGCACGCTTGGCTTCTGTCTCGCCATAAAACAGGCTTTGAGACTTGGTGAGCCTTTGCATGCCTTGGAGATTTCTTCCATGCTTGGGATTCTGCTCGCCTTCGCGCGGTCGAGCAGATCCCGGCACGCTTGGCTTCTGTCTCGTCATAAAACAGGCTTTGAGACTTGGTGAGCCTTTGCATGCCTTGGAGAATCTTTCGATGATTGGGGATTTTGCTCGCCGTCTCGTGGTCGAGCAGATCCTGGCACGCTTGGCTTCTGTCTCGCCATAAAACAGGCTTTGAGACTTGGTGAGCCTTTGCATGCCTTGGAGATTTCTTCCATGCTTGGGATTCTGCTCGCCTTTACGCGGTCGAGCAGATCCTGGCACGCTTGGCTTCTGTCTCGCCATAAAACAGGCTTTGAGACTTGGTGAGCCTTTGCATGCCTTGGAGATTTCTTCCATGCTTGGGATTCTGCTCGCCTTCGCGCGGTCGAGCAGATCCTGGCACGCTTGGCTTCTGTCTCGCCATAAAACAGGCTTTGAGACTTGGTGAGCCTTTGCATGCCTTGGAGAATCTTTCGATGATTGGGGATTTTGCTCGCCGTCTCGTGGTCGAGCAGATCCTGGCACGCTTGGCTTCTGTCTCGCCATAAAACAGGCTTTGAGACTTGGTGAGCCTTTGCATGCCTTGGAGATTTCTTCCATGCTTGGGATTCTGCTCGCCTTTACGCGGTCGAGCAGATCCTGGCACGCTTGGCTTCTGTCTCGCCATAAAACAGGCTTTGAGACTTGGTGAGCCTTTGCATGCCTTGGAGATTTCTTCCATGCTTGGGATTCTGCTCGCCTTCGCGCGGTCGAGCAGATCCTGGCACGCTTGGCTTCTGTCTCGCCATAAAACAGGCTTTGAGACTTGGTGAGCCTTTGCATGCCTTGGAGATTTCTTCAATGCTTGGGATTCTGCTAGCCTTCGCGCGGTCGAGCAGATCCTGGTACGCTTGGCTTCTGTCTCGCCATAAAACAGGCTTTGAGACTTGGTGAGCCTTTGCATGCCTTGGAGAATCTTTCGATGATTGGGGATTTTGCTCGCCGTCTCGTGGTCGAGCAGATCCTGGCACGCTTGGCTTCTGTCTCGCCATAAAACAGGCTTTGAGACTTGGTGAGCCTTTGCATGCCTTGGAGATTTCTTCAATGCTTGGGATTCTGCTCGCCTTCGCGCGGTCGAGCAGATCCTGGCACGCTTGGCTTCTGTCTCGCCATAAAACAGGCTTTGAGACTTGGTGAGCCTTTGCATGCCTTGGAGAATCTTTCGATGATTGGGATTTTGCTCGCCGTCTCGTGGTCGAGCAGATCCTGGAACGCTTGGCTTCTGTCTCGCCATAAAACAGGCTTTGAGAGTTGGTGAGCCTTTGCATGCCTTGGAGATTTCTTCCATGCTTGGGATTCTGCTCGCCTTCGTGCGGTCGAGCAGATCCCGGCACGCTAGGCTTCTGTCGCGTCATAAAACAGGCTTTGAGACTTGGTGAGCCTTTGCATGCCTTGGAGAATCTTTCGATGATTGGGGATTTTGCTCGCCGTCTCGTGGTCGAGCAGATCCTGGCACGCTTGGCTTCTGTCTCGCCATAAAACAGGCTTTGAGACTTGGTGAGCCTTTGCATGCCTTGGAGATTTCTTCCATGCTTGGGATTCTGCTCGCCTTCGCGTGGTCGAGCAGATCCTGGCACGCTTGGCTTCTGTCTCGCCATAAAACAGGCTTTGAGACTTGGTGAGCCTTTGCATGCCTTGGAGATTTCTTCAATGCTTGGGATTCTGCTAGCCTTCGCGCGGTCGAGCAGATCCTGGCACGCTTGGCTTCTGTCTCGCCATAAAACAGGCTTTGAGACTTGGTGAGCCTTTGCATGCCTTGGAGAATCTTTCGATGATTGGGGATTTTGCTCGCCGTCTCGTGGTCGAGCAGATCCTGGCACGCTTGGCTTCTGTCTCGCCATAAAACAGGCTTTGAGACTTGGTGAGCCTTTGCATGCCTTGGAGATTTCTTCCATGCTTGGGATTCTGCTCGCCTTCGCGCGGTCGAGCAGATCCTGGCACGCTTGGCTTCTGTCTCGCCATAAAACAGGCTTTGAGACTTGGTGAGCCTTTGCATGCCTTGGAGAATCTTTCGATGATTGGGGATTTTGCTCGCCGTCTCGTGGTCGAGCAGATCCTGGCACGCTTGGCTTCTGTCTCGCCATAAAACAGGCTTTGAGACTTGGTGAGCCTTTGCATGCCTTGGAGATTTCTTCAATGCTTGGGATTCTGCTCGCCTTCGCGCGGTCGAGCAGATCCTGGCACGCTTGGCTTCTGTCTCGCATAAAACAGGCTTTGAGACTTGGTGAGCCTTTGCATGCCTTGGAGAATCTTTCGATGATTGGGGATTTTGCTCGCCGTCTCGTGGTCGAGCAGATCCTGGCACGCTTGGCTTCTGTCTCGCCATAAAACAGGCTTTGAGACTTGGTGAGCCTTTGCATGCCTTGGAGATTTCTTCCATGCTTGGGATTCTGCTCGCCTTCGCGCGGTCGAGCAGATCCTGGCACGCTTGGCTTCTGTCTCGCCATAAAACAGGCTTTGAGACTTGGTGAGCCTTTGCATGCCTTGGAGAATCTTTCGATGATTGGGGATTTTGCTCGCCGTCTCGTGGTCGAGCAGATCCTGGCACGCTTGGCTTCTGTCTCGCCATAAAACAGGCTTTGAGACTTGGTGAGCCTTTGCATGCCTTGGAGATTTCTTCCATGCTTGGGATTCTGCTCGCCTTCGCGCGGTCGAGCAGATCCTGGCACGCTTGGCTTCTGTCTCGCCATAAAACAGGCTTTGAGACTTGGTGAGCCTTTGCATGCCTTGGAGAATCTTTCGATGATTGGGGATTTTGCTCGCCGTCTCGTGGTCGAGCAGATCCTGGCACGCTTGGCTTCTGTCTCGCCATAAAACAGGCTTTGAGACTTGGTGAGCCTTTGCATGCCTTGGAGATTTCTTCCATGCTTGGGATTCTGCTCGCCTTCGCGCGGTCGAGCAGATCCTGGCACGCTTGGCTTCTGTCTCGTCATAAAACAGGCTTTGAGACTTGGTGAGCCTTTGCATGCCTTGGAGAATCTTTCGATGATTGGGGATTTTGCTCGCCGTCTCGTGGTCGAGCAGATCCTGGAACGCTTGGCTTCTGTCTCGCCATAAAACAGGCTTTGAGAGTTGGTGAGCCTTTGCATGCCTTGGAGATTTCTTCCATGCTTGGGATTCTGCTCGCCTTCGTGCGGTCGAGCAGATCCTGGCACGCTAGGCTTCTGTCGCGTCATAAAACAGGCTTTGAGACTTGGTGAGCCTTTGCATGCCTTGGAGAATCTTTCGATGATTGGGGATTTTGCTCGCCGTCTCGTGGTCGAGCAGATCCTGGTACGCTTGGCTTCTGTCTCGCCATAAAACAGGCTTTGAGACTTGGTGAGCCTTTGCATGCCTTGGAGATTTCTTCCATGCTTGGGATTCTGCTCGCCTTCGCGTGGTCGAGCAGATCCTGGCACGCTTGGCTTCTGTCTCGCCATAAAACAGGCTTTGAGACTTGGTGAGCCTTTGCATGCCTTGGAGATTTCTTCAATGCTTGGGATTCTGCTAGCCTTCGCGCGGTCGAGCAGATCCTGGTACGCCTGGCTTCTGTCTCGCCATAAAACAGGCTTTGAGACTTGGTGAGCCTTTGCATGCCTTGGAGAATCTTTCGTTGATTGGGGACTTTGCTCGCCGTCTCGTGGTCGAGCAGATCCTGGCACGCTTGGCTTCTGTCTCGCCATAAAACAGGCTTTGAGACTTGGTGAGCCTTTGCATGCCTTGGAGATTTCTTCAATGCTTGGGATTCTGCTAGCCTTCGCGCGGTCTAGCAGATCCTGGTACGCTTGGCTTCTGTCTCGCCATAAAACAGGCTTTGAGACTTGGTGAGCCTTTGCATGCCTTGGAGAATCTTTCGATGATTGGGGATTTTGCTCGCCGTCTCGTGGTCGAGCAGATCCTGGCACGCTTGACTTTTGTCTCGCCATAAAACAGGCGTTGAGAGTTGGTGAGCCTTTGCATGCCTTGGAGATTTCTTCCATGCTTGGGAGTCTGCTCGCCTTCGTGCGGTCGAGCAGATCCCGGCACGCTAGGCTTCTGTCGCGTCATAAAACAGGCTTTGAGACTTGGTGAGCCTTTGCATGCCTTGGAGAATCTTTCGATGATTGGGGATTTTGCTCGCCGTCTCGTGGTCGAGCAGATCCTGGTACGCTTGGCTTCTGTCTCGCCATAAAACAGGCTTTGAGACTTGGTGAGCCTTTGCATGCCTTGGAGATTTCTTCAATGCTTGGGATTCTGCTCGCCTTCGCGCGGTCGAGCAGATCCTGGCACGCTTGGCTTCTGTCTCGTCATAAAACAGGCTTTGAGACTTGGTGAGCCTTTGCATGCCTTGGAGAATCTTTCGATGATTGGGGATTTTGCTCGCCGTCTCGTGGTCGAGCAGATCCTGGCACGCTTGGCTTCTGTCTCGCCATAAAACAGGCTTTGAGACTTGGTGAGCCTTTGCATGCCTTGGAGATTTCTTCCATGCTTGGGATTCTGCTCGCCTTCGCGCGGTCGAGCAGATCCTGGTACGCTTGGCTTCTGTCTCGCCAGAAAACAGGCTTTGAGACTTGGTGAGGTCTTTGCATTCCTTGGAGAATTTTTCGATGATTGGGGACTTTGCTCGCTGTCTCGTGGTCGAGCAGATCCTGGCATGCTTGGCTTCAGTCTCGGCATAAAACAGGCTTTGAGACTTGGTGAGCCTTTGCATGCCTTGGAGAATCTTTCGATGATTGGGGATTTTGCTCGCCGTCTCGTGGTCGAGCAGATCCTGGCACTCTTGGCTTCTGTCTCGCCATAAAACAGGCTTTGAAACTTGGTGAGCCTTTGCATGCCTTGGAGATTTCTTCAATGCTTGGGATTTTGCTTGCCTTTCGCGCGGTCGAGCAGATCCTGGCACGCGTGGCTTCTGTCTCGCCATAAAACAGGCTTTGAGACTTGGTGAGCCTTTGCATGCCTGGAGATTTCTTCATGCTTGGGATTCTTGCTCGCCTTCGCGCGTCGAGCATATCCTGGCACGCTTGCTTCTGTCTCGCCATAAAACAGGCTTTGAGACTTGGGGAGCCTTTGCATGCCTTGGAGATTTCTTCCATGCTTGGGATTCTGCTCGCCTTCGCGCGTCGAGCAGATCCGGCACGCTTGGCTTCTGTCTCGTCATAAAAAGGCTTTGAGACTTGGTGAGCCTTTGCATGCCATGGAGAATTCTTCGATTATTGGGATTTTGCTCGCCGTCTCGTGGTCGAGCAGATCCTGGCACGCTTGGCTTCTGTCTCGCCATAAAACAGGCTTTGAAACTTGGTGAGCCTTTGCATGCCTGGAGATTTCTTCCATGCTTGGGATTCTGCTCGCCTTCGCGCAGTCGAGCAGATCCTGGACGCTTGGCTTCTGCCTCGCCATAAAACAGGCTTTGAAACTTGGTGAGCCTTTGCATGCCTTGGAGATTTCTTCATGCTTGGGATTCTACTAGCCTTCGGGCGGGTCGTACAGATCCTGCACGCTTGGCTTCGTCTCGCATAAAACAGGCTTTGAGACTTGGTGAGCCTTTGCATGCCTTGGAGATTTCTTCAATGCTTGTGATTCTGCTAGCCTTCGCGCGGTCGAGGCAGATCTGGCACGCTGCTTCTGTCTCGCAATAAAACAGGCGTTGAGACTTGGTGAGCCTTTGCATGCCTTGGAGATTTCTTCAATGCTTGGGATTCTGCTCGCCTTCGCGCGGTCGAGCAGATCCTGGCACGCTTGGCTTCTGTCTCGCCATAAAACAGGCTTTGAGACTTGGTGAGCCTTTGCATGCCTTGGAGATTTCTTCAATGCTTGGGATTCTGCTCGCCTTCGCGCTGTCGAGCAGATCCTGGCACGCTTGGCTTCTGTCTCGCCATAAAACAGGCTTTGAGACTTGGTGAGCCTTTGCATGCCTTGGAGATTCTTTCGATGCTTGGGGATTCTGCTCGCCTTCTCGCGGTCGAGCAGATCCTGGCACGCTTGGCTTCTGTCTCGCCATAAAACAGGCTTTGAGACTTGGTGAGCCTTTGCATGCCTTGGAGATTTCTTCATGCTTGGGATTCTGCTCGCCTTCGCGCGGTCGAGCAGATCCTGGCACGCTTGGCTTCTGTCTCGCCATAAAACAGGCTTTGAGACTTGGTGAGCCTTTGCATGCCTTGGAGATTTCTTCCATGCTTGGGATTCTGCTCGCCTTCGCGCGGTCGAGCAGATCCTGGCACGCTTGGCTTCTGTCTCGTCATAAAACAGGCTTTGAGACTTGGTGAGCCTTTGCATGCCTTGGAGAATCTTTCGATGATTGGGGATTTTGCTCGCCGTCTCGTGGTCGAGCAGATCCTGGCACGCTTGGCTTCTGTCTCGCCATAAAACAGGCTTTGAGACTTGGTGAGCCTTTGCATGCCTTGGAGATTTCTTCCATGCTTGGGATTCTGCTCGCCTTCGCGCGGTCGAGCAGATCCTGGCACGCTTGGCTTCTGTCTCGTCATAAAACAGGCTTTGAGACTTGGTGAGCCTTTGCATGCCTTGGAGAATCTTTCGATGATTGGGGATTTTGCTCGCCGTCTCGTGGTCGAGCAGATCCTGGCACGCTTGGCTTCTGTCTCGCCATAAAACAGGCTTTGAGACTTGGTGAGCCTTTGCATGCCTTGGAGATTTCTTCAATGCTTGGGATTCTGCTCGCCTTCGCGCGGTCGAGCAGATCCTGGCACGCTTGGCTTCTGTCTCGCCATAAAACAGGCTTTGAGACTTGGTGAGCCTTTGCATGCCTTGGAGATTTCTTCCATGCTTGGGATTCTGCTCGCCTTCGCGCGGTCGAGCAGATCCTGGCACGCTTGGCTTCTGTCTCGCCATAAAACAGGCTTTGAGACTTGGTGAGCCTTTGCATGCCTTGGAGATTTCTTCAATGCTTGGGATTCTGCTCGCCTTCGCGCGGTCGAGCAGATCCTGGCACGCTTGGCTTCTGTCTCGCCATAAAACAGGCTTTGAGACTTGGTGAGCCTTTGCATGCCTTGGAGATTTCTTCCATGCTTGGGATTCTGCTCGCCTTCGCGCAGGTCGAGCAGATCCTGGCACGCTTGGCTTCTGTCTCGCCATAAAACAGGCTTTGAGACTTGGTGAGCCTTTGCATGCCTTGGAGATTTCTTCAATGCTTGGGATTCTGCTAGCCTTCGCGCGGTCGAGCAGATCCTGGTACGCTTCGCTTCTGTCTCGCCATAAAACAGGCTTTGAGACTTGGTGAGCCTTTGCACGCCGTGGAGAATCTTTCGATGATTGGGGATTTTGCTCGCCGTCTCGTGGTCGTACAGATGCTGGCACGCTTGGCTTCTGTCTCGCCATAAAACAGGCTTTGAGACTTGGTGAGCCTTTGCATGCCTTGGAGATTTCTTCAATGCTTGGGATTCTGCTCGCCTTCGCGCGGTCGAGCAGATCCTGGCACGCTTGGCTTCTGTCTCGCCATAAAACAGGCTTTGAGACTTGGTGAGCCTTTGCATGCCTTGGAGATTTCTTCCATGCTTGGGATTCTGCTCGCCTTCGCGCAGTCGAGCAGATCCTGGCACGCTTGGCTTCTGTCTCGCCATAAAACAGGCTTTGAGACTTGGTGAGCCTTTGCATGCCTTGGAGATTTCTTCCATGCGTGGGATTCTGCTCGCCTTCGCGCAGTCGAGCAGATCCTGGCACGTTTGGCTTCTGTCTCGCCATAAAACAGGCTTTGAGACTTGGTGAGCCTTTGCATGCCTTGGAGATTTCTTCCATGCTTGGGATTCTGCTCGCCTTCGCGCAGTCGAGCAGATCCTGGCACGCTTGGCTTCTGTCTCGCCATAAAACAGGCTTTGAGACTTGGTGAGCCTTTGCATGCCTTGGAGATTTCTTCAATGCTTGGGATTCTGCTAGCCTTCGCGCGGTCGAGCAGATCCTGGTACGCTTCGCTTCTGTCTCGCCATAAAACAGGCTTTGAGACTTGGTGAGCCTTTGCACGCCGTGGAGAATCTTTCGATGATTGGGGATTTTGCTCGCCGTCTCGTGGTCGTGCAGATGCTGGCACGCTTGGCTTCTGTCTCGCCATAAAACAGGCTTTGCGACTTGGTGAGCCTTTGCATGCCTTGGAGATTTCTTCAATGCTTGGGATTCTGCTTGCCTTCGCGCGGTCGAGCAGATCCTGGCACGCTTGGCTTCTGTCTCGCCATAAAACAGGCTTTGAGACTTGGTGAGCCTTTGCATGCCTTGGAGATTTCTTCCATGCTTGGGATTCTGCTCGCCTTCGCGCAGTCGAGCAGATCCTGGCACGCTTGGCTTCTGTCTCGCCATAAAACAGGCTTTGAGACTTGGTGAGCCTTTGCATGCCTTGGAGATTTCTTCAATGCTTGGGATTCTGCTAGCCTTCGCGCGGTCGAGCAGATCCTGGTACGCTTGGCTTCTGTCTCGCCATAAAACAGGCTTTGAGACTTGGTGAGCCTTTGCATGCCTTGGAGAATCTTTCGATGATTGGGGACTTTGCTCGCCGTCTCGTGGTCGAGCAGATCCTGGCACGCTTGGCTTCTGTCTCGCCATAAAACAGGCTTTGAGACTTGGTGAGCCTTTGCATGCCTTGGAGATTTCTTCAATGCTTGGGATTCTGCTCGCCTTCGCGCGGTCGAGCAGATCCTGGCACGCTTGGCTTCTGTCTCGCCATAAAACAGGCTTTGAGACTTGGTGAGCCTTTGCATGCCTTGGAGAATCTTTCGATGATTGGGGATTTTGCTCGCCGTCTCGTGGTCGAGCAGATCCTGGTACGCTTGGCTTCTTTCTCGCCATAAAACAGGCTTTGAGACTTGGTGAGCCTTTGCATGCCTTGGAGATTTCTTCCATGCTTGGGATTCTGCTCACCTTCGCGCGGTCGAGCAGATCCCGGCGCGCTTGGCTTCTGTCTCGTCATAAAACAGGCTTTGAGACTTGGTGAGCCTTTGCATGCCTTGGAGAATCTTTCGATGATTGGGGATTTTGCTCGCCGTCTCGTGGTCGAACAGATCCTGGCACGCTTGGCTTCTGTCTCGCCATAAAACAGGCTTTGAGACTTGGTGAGCCTTTGCATGCCTTGGAGATTTCTTCAATGCTTGGGATTCTGCTCGCCTTCGCGCGATCGAGCAGATCCTGGCACGCTTGGCTTCTGTCTCGCCATAAAACAGGCTTTGACACTTGGTGAGCCTTTGCATGCCTTGGAGAATCTTTCGATGATTGGGGATTTTGCTCGCCGTCTCGTGGTCGAGCAGATCCTGGTACGCTTGGCTTCTTTCTCGCCATAAAACAGGCTTTGAGACTTGGTGAGCCTTTGCATGCCTTGGAGATTTCTTCCATGCTTGGGATTCTGCTCGCCTTCGCGCGGTCGAGCAGATCCCGGCGCGCTTGGTTTCTGTCTCGTCATAAAACAGGCTTTGAGACTTGGTGAGCCTTTGCATGCCTTGGAGAATCTTTCGATGATTGGGGATTTTGCTCGCCGTCTCGTGGTCGAGCAGATCCTGGCACGCTTGGCTTCTGTCTCGCCATAAAACAGGCTTTGAGACTTGGTGAGCCTTTGCATGCCTTGGTAAATTTTCACAGTTTCAAGTGAATGAAATTCCTCGACGTTTCATTAATTGTAGGATTCAACTTACATGAATTTGTTTGGTCATAAAATAACTAACAGCAAATACTAATAGAAAGAACTTGAAAATATTAACGTCTCTTACTGCATTGAAAATATTAACTTACTGCATTGCAATGTTATTTGCATTGCTTCCCTTGCTGCCGAGGAGTAGCAGCTTCTTGCGATTCTCTGGTCTCCTCGTACCACTCCAACTACCCCATTCACCCAGTACTTCAGAGCCAGATAATGATTGGACAGTACCGCTTTGCTCATCCTCAGAAATGGCCGACCTAGGATCATCTGGTAAGGACCTTCCTCATCCACTACCACAAAGTCTAGTATCATTGTCCTTTCTGTCGGGGAGCTCCCAATCGTGATAGGCAGCTCGACCACGCCCAGAGGGACCAGCTTTCCTCCTCCAAACCCCTTCAAGGAGGTATTGGTGTAATCCAACTTCAGGTCTGCTATTCCCATCTCCTCCAGGGTTGACTTAAACAACACATCAACTGAACTCCCTGTGTCAACCAGTATCCTGTCAAACTTCTTGCTAGCAACAGTGGCCTTGATGACCAAAGCATCCTCGTGGGGGTATAGGATCCCTTCTTCATCCTCATCTGTCCACATGATTGGCACTTGCCTGACTCTTGCACGTTTAGCTGCTGGGGTATTGAAGAATACCGCTTTGCTGGTCATGGCGTATCTGGCATAATTCTTCCTCGACCTGTTGGAATCTCCGGCCAATGTTGGGCCCCCAGCTATAACCCTTACTGCAGGCTGCTCGCGCCTCAAGTTCCTGTCACTCTGCTCCCCTTCATTTGTTGAGGCTACCATTGGGAAGGTCCCATCTACAAACTCGTCCAGATACTGATTTCTCACCAAATCTTCAACCTGGGTCTTAAGATCTCTGCAATCTGCTGTGGTGTGGCCATGAGTGCCATGGAACTTACAATAGCGTCCCCTATCCCTCCAGCTGGGTAGCTTTGTTATTGGAGCAGGGACGTATAGCAACCCCCGATCCTTTATGACCTCGTACACCTCGTCCAGGGACATCTTCAAGGAAGTATACCGCCCATAGTCCTGGTTCTGGTCGATCAAGTGCACTGCTCTTTCTCTGCTTGCTCCGTTCTGAGTTGGGGGCGGTGGCAGTACTTCTGGTCTGCTCCCTCTGCTACCGTGGGAATGTTGATGAAGACCGCCATATGCCGAATCATGCCTTCTCCAAGGCTCCCTAGCTGGGGAACGAGGAGGTTGAGTCCTGCTGCGCTGGTACTGTGGTGGCCTCTGATAAGGCTGGTAAGCAGTTCCCCGACGTCCTACTTCACTACCTGAGGCCTGGTGATCCCTCCTCCTGATCGGCCCATTCCCTGGTATTGTTCTCTTTTCTTTCTTTCCCAATCCTTCTAGTTGGTCTGTCTTAATCCGAGTTGCCTTTTCTTCCTCGATCTCTATATCTCTTTTAGCCTGCTCGTATGCGGCTGCATACGTCTGAATAGCTGGGCTTCTCAAGTTGTACCACAGCCTTCCTATCTTCACTCCTTCTTTCAATCCCCTTAGTGCCTGAGGATGGTTGAAGGCTCCCAAATCGAGGACAGCACGATAAAACCTCTTGATGAATTCCCGAAGGGTTTCTTGCTCCCCCTGCTTCATGCTTTTCAACTCCATCATGTCATCTTCTGGTGCCATTGCCCCACGAAACTGCTCTGCAAACTCCTGGCACATCTGCTCGAAGGTTTTAATGCTCCCCCGAGGAAGTTTCCTGTACCACTCGCGTGCACGTCCCTCCAAGGATAGTGGGAACACCCTGCACCTTTGGGGTTGAGATAATCCTTGTACCCCTGTTATGTCGTTGAAGCGCTCTATGTGCACCAGCGGGTCAGTTCGTCCCGCATACCTAAGGTCTGGGAGGCGGAAATCTGTTGGAATAACTGCCCTCATGATCTCTGCTGCGAGCGGTGATTCCCCGTCCAGCATTATCCTCCAACCAGGAACTCTGCTCCTTCCTTGCATGTCATCAATTATCTGCGCTAGTCTGCGCACTTCCTCCTCCAGTTGCACTGCACGACCAGGGTCGCGTGCCGCAATTTGATCTCGCTCTTGCTCTACATCGTGAAAATGTTGCCTTAACTCTGTCTCCTCTGCATTCACAACCCCGTCGTCCTCGTCAAGAATCTGTCTTGCAGGGGACTGCTCTTCCTCTCTGCGAAATTCTCCCCGCAGAGATAGGTTACCTCTCTCGCCGCCAAGTCTCCCGGTGGTTTGACTTCTCCTCGTACTATCGTGACCTGGTGCCACTCCACCACCTCTCACCCTTTCCTCCTGGGTCCCTCTTCGTTCACTCCGCAACTCATGCAGGATGGTTGTCAGGGTCTCCATCTGTTTTTCCATCCGTTCCATCCGGTCGAACATGGCTTTTTCCTGTGCTTCACTGGCTATCTCCCTCAGCGTCACGGAATCATTAAGCCTCATATCACCCCCTTGTGCACTACTTCCTCCTATCTCCATTGCTTTTCACTTGCTTCACTCCTCTTCTTGCTATCGACAGAAGCTTTTTGCTCAGCTCCCCACAGACAGCGCCAAAATGTTGATGCGAGATTCTGGTTACGCTCTTCCTACGACCAGGACGTCTGCTCGATCAACCTCACCTCGACCAGGATCTCTCCTCGTATGCTTTCTTCTCCAAGTATTCCTGCGTCCACAGAAACAAGTCAGAGCATGCCGGTGGTTTTCCCGGCGTGAACCCTCCGACGCTCAAGTCAGATATGAAGGCTCTGGGAACGCTTGCCACAGATCTTATGGCTTTTTGATAGCTTTTTCCTCTTTAGAATTTCTTTTGTCTCTGTTATAATCTCAAAAAATCTAACCCTCTTACCTTCGTTGGCTACCTTTTTATAGGCCACTTCTGAACTCGGGCCTCCCCTCCATTCGCGCTCATTATCCTCCCACCTCTCGAAAGTGGATTCCCCATTTCCGTAGTCGTGGGTGGTTGCGTGGCCCTCGTGCCTAGATTCTCGGACTGGAAAACATGCCTCGCCAACTGTCGTTGACCGGGTCTCCTCGAATCAACCCTTAGCAGGAATACAGCAAGAATGGCTTTATGCTTCTTACAGGAGATTGGCCTCGCGGATGACGTGCTCGTGGATGAGCAGGGTTTTTCTGCTCCTGCTCCCCAGGATACCAGGCTCTTACGGAACACACCGGTTCGCAGAACTCTGCCATCAGATATCTGCTCAACATGCCTGGTCTCGTCGACGTATTTCTCCCAAACAATGTTCTGTTGCAGGGTAATGTAATTGCTATTGCCTTTTATATGTATGAAGTTAATGTGTACAGTGAAGTTATGTGTAGTGCTTAGGGCTGCCTGTGATGGTAACATTGTGCTCATTTTAACTAGTAGTGCCGCTATGAGGCTTCTGTCTATGTGTAATTGCAATTTCAAAATAAATTCAAATATTGCAGTTTCAAAAAAATAATAAACAAATTCCAATATTGCAATTTTTTTGGGCAATTTCGCAATAATGTAAGATTAAAAGAAAAGAGAAAATTATAAATTTTAGATAGCAAAGCTTGATTTTCTGCTACACATTGCACTCTCCTGCTTTCTTTACTCTTCACAAATCACAATCGCAAATCATTCACAATTACAAAATAGACTTGTTCAATTTCTGAATTTTTTTCTTCTTAATTTCTCATCGTTTATTCTGTTTCTTTCAAACAAAAAAAAAAAAGGAAAATGTTCATAGTCTACTTGACTTTCCCTCTCTCAAATGTGGCTAGGGTTTGTTATCTCCATATGAATATGTATTTCGTAATTATGATGCTAAGCATCCGAACTTGAGTTCCAATGTTATGTGTTATTCGTCATATGGACAATAAATTTTATAACTAGTAAAATTATTTATCTATTAGTCAATGGATATATGAATACCACATTAGTTATGATCCAAATATTAAGATCTTAGCATTACTCTAGTTGTAAACACATAAAAAATTGATAATTGAACTAGAGATATGTTGAGGAAAACAGAAATATACACTATTGTTATATGTATTATTGGTGTGAAAATCATGAGATTCCAATTTTCTAAATTGTATTACTGCATGATCCTATCTTAGGGTTTATTTTAGAGCATATATAAAGAATTGATATATAGTAAAGCTAAGTGGCATAGCTTATTCTTCAATTATGGAAGAAAAGAGCTTGTAATGATCAATAAATTAAGATTTTGAAATTCAAAATCAAGACAAAACAAGCTTAAATAAATTATTAAGAGTGAAACAAGAAATGGATCGGACAAAATATCTTAAAGTTGAAGAAATTAAGCATTTGCTTTTATAAAACTTTTACATATATTCTAAAGAAATAATAAATTTTTCGAGAAGAAATGCCATTTCTGCTTTAACAACTTTGGCAAATAAATTATTAAGAGTGATACAAGAAATGGATCGGACAAAATATCTTAAAGTTGAAGAAATTAAGCATTTGCTTTTATAAAACTTTTACATATATTCTAAAGAAATAATAAATTTTTCGAGAAGAAATGCCATTTCTGCTTTAACAACTTTGGCAAATAAATTATTAAGAGTGATACAAGAAATGGATCGGACAAAATATCTTAAAGTTGAAGAAATTAAGCATTTGCTTTTATAAAACTTTTACATATATTCTAAAGAAATAATAAATTTTTCGAGAAGAAATGCCATTTCTGCCTTAACAACTTTGGCAAATAAATTATTAAGAGTGATTTACTAGGCGAGAAGCTTTGTAAGATGCCTAATTAATAACGACAAAGTAAAAACTCGAATGAATGAGGAAAGAATATGCTTAGAATGGATATATGGTAAAGCTAAGTGGCTTAGTAGGTTATTTTTCAATTTATGGAAGAACAGAACTTGTAAAGATGAATAAATAAATAAATTAGGATTTTGAAATTCAAAAGCAAGGCCAAAAACAGCTTCAATAAATTAAAGCATGCAGAGTGATACAAGAAATGGATCGGAAAAAATATTTTAAAAGTTGAAGAAAGCAAATTCATTGCTCATAGAAAACGTTTACATATATTACATAAAATATCATTTCTGCTTTAACAATTTTGAAATGTACATTTTGCATTCTCTGTGAGTGAATAGATAAAATCTTGACCGAGCTTAATTAGTAGGGAAAAGCTTTGAGCCTCTGAGAGATGGCAAACGTTAATAAAGATAAAGCAAAAGCTTAAATGAATGAGAACTAATACATACTTTTATAAAAAACAGATGCCCAAAATCACAAAAAGAGAATTTTACAGAATGGACACTACAAAAAAAGTGATCTATTGTGATGGAAAAAAATTGTCTCTATATATATAAAATCTGTCACAAAATAA
The DNA here is from genome assembly GCA_004802465.1 of Citrus hindsii. NCBI lineage: Eukaryota > Viridiplantae > Streptophyta > Magnoliopsida > Sapindales > Rutaceae > Citrus > Citrus hindsii. Next base: position 20,272 of record QWBT01000432.1, read on the forward strand.
ATTTAGTGACATACTATATGTCGTTGTTTATGTGTCGCATTTGCCACCGTCACTAAAACATATAGTGGCAATTAGTAAATAGTCGCAAGTATTATGTGTCACTAATACACATTTTATAGTGACAAATATAAGTTTATGACAAGTAAGGACAGAAGCAAAAATCTGTCACTAAAATCATATTTTTAGACATATAAATCTGTCACTATTTTGATACTAGGGGCTATTAATGTGTCATTATGTTGATACTAGTGACTGTTAATGTGTCGTTATTTATATAGTTAGGGATAATTAAATTAGTCATTGATAATCATTATTGACAATGAAATGTGCCACTATAGATTCAATTAGTGACAATTTATTTAGTCATTACCAAATTAAATATGACACTTGAATGTATTGTTATTAATATAATTAGTGACAATTAATTCAGTCATCTCAATAGTGATGTAAAATTTTGTCTCAATGAATATATTAGTGACATCAAATCAGTCATTATATATTTAAATTTTGTAACAATTTATTCAGCAGCCAACAATGTAAATAGTGACATTGTTTCAATCTCCAATTAAAAAAAGTGACATTTTTATTGTTACAAAAAATAATGATCTATCTAATAAATTTGTCACTAATTAATCTTAGAGACAATTTTTGTCGCAACATTTTTAGTTCATAAAGTAATTTAGCATAAATAATATAATTTGAGGAAACTAAAGCATGAAAATTATTAACAAATGCATAGCATATAACGAAAAATACCCATTTTAAAATTGTATCTTATACTACTTCATAAAAAAATTTAATCAAATATTAATATCATTACCATCCGATAAAGAAGTACTGAAAATTGTAAACAACTCTAATAATTGTCAAAATTTCAAAAATTATAAGACATCAACTATCAAAAGTTTCAATTGCATTTGCCTCATTTTGTGCTCGAACGTATTTCAAAACTTCTGCAAGAGTTGATTTCACTCCATTCATCTCTTCCTGCATATTCTTAAGTTCATTTTCTGCAGCTTGCCTACGACTTCGCTCTTCCTCTAACATTTTCAAACTCTCATTTCGAAAAGATTGTGTTCCAAAGACATCTACTCTACGAATCCCATGACCATAAGTGAGAGTAGATTTTGTATGCTCACCTACAACCTGATTAAAGATTTGATCTTTTGATGCATTGGGTTGCTGGTTCACAAGCTCATTCATTTGATTCTGAAGCAAAAAAAAGAGTAAAATAAATTATCATAAAATAAACAACGAATCAAACAAATTATAATTATAATAGATGTCTCATGTAATAAATTTATCTAGTTAGTTTCAGTAGATGTCTCATGTAATAATGAATATACTTATATCAATGATTCCCAAAAAAAAAAATTATTCATCAATCATAAAAACTATAATTGTAGTGTTGTAAGTTCATAAAAAAAAAACAAAAACAAAAAGCACTGGAAATTGCATAACTATTATAAAAAAGTCTTACTTACAATTGCCTCTCTCGAGTTCGAATCAACAGGCTGGCCATTTTTTTTTGTGTGAGTAACCGTAAACATAGTTATCATATTCGGTTCTTTTCCTTCTGGATCATTTGATTGCTGCAAATGTACAAATGCATTAATATTAACGTAGTTACAAACAAAATATGTAATAGCAGGTAAGGTAAAATGATCAATTAACTAATTCATCTCTAATTCTAGCAAAGCTTTTTGTTCCAGCAGTGTGATTGGTCTTTAGCTTTGAACGGTTAACTTTACTTGTTGCAGAACGTCCCTGTAATAAAAATGAAAAAGTTATCTTCCACATACAACTTTGTGAACAAATATGAAACTAAACCAAAATAAATAAATAATATATGCTCTTACTTGTCCTTTCTCAGATTCCCAAAATTTGACCAGCCAATCCCATTGATTTTCACCCACCTCATTTTTTAAACCATTTATGGTCTCTTCATCATTTCTTGACTCATAATACTTGGTCTTTAATGTAGATTTTCGATTTCGCCAACGATGAGCTAATTTTTCATTAACCCACCTGCCCCCTACAACCCAATTGATAATGAATTTTGCCTACAACATATTTTAATAAAACACTTAACAAAACTCATTGAGTTAAAAAAAATTTTAAAAATTAGTAATGTCATGTATGTTTATACTAAGTTTTATTCTAGAATTGACATACCTCTAGTAAATTTCTGATTTCTTGCTTAACATCAAGCGGTACATGTCTCCAATCATCGAAATTAAGTGGCATTACTGATGAATCACGTGAAAGATATCCAATATATTGCCCTAATGCTTTACCACCTTGCGCAATTGCTTCCCCATTAGGGTTGAAATCCACTTGAATAGGCTCAATTTGTTTATGAATAGACTGTAATTTTGTTGGTCCACGCTTTCGTTTGGATGTAATAGAAATGCCTTTTATAAACAAATATAAATTAATAATCACACACATATATTCAAAAAAATTTAAATGACAACGCAAGAAAATATTTAAAAAAGAGATATTTGCTAAATGATTACCTCAGTGAAATTTATAGTAATTTGCCATTTAAAAAATGAAAGAAATATTAAAAATGTCATTTATAATATGTACCTGAAAGATCTTGAGCAGCATTTCTGTTACCACTTGTTTGGCTATTGTGATGAACTTGAGTATCTAAAAATAACAAAAGAAAAGTGAAATTAGACTTGTCTTAAAAAAAAGAGGTCTACTGAAAATTACATAAGTAAGCTGTATGTTAAATAACCATCTAAAAAATGAAGAAAAGTTATAAAAATGTCATTTAATAAAATACACCTGAAAGATCTTCAGAAGCACTTCCATGACCACCTGTTTGGCCATTTTGATGAACTTGGGTACCTAAAAATAACAAGTACAAATGGTAACTAAAATATTTTCCCTCTAATAGTATCAATTTTTTTTTGTAAGTAATCTCAATAATGTTACTAACAGCTTAAATGAACTTGAGCAACTAAAAATAAAAATCACAAATTGTATTTTATTAAGATTTACTAACCTGTACGAGCTTGCTTTTCACTTAAAGCTTTTCTACGAATTTGCTCAATCTCCTTGTTTTTGTTTCTGCTACTTTGCTTGGAGATAGGGCTTTTTTCAACTATAAATGATGCATGATAATTTGGTCTCTTACGCTTAACCATTCTATGCTACATATTGTTAGCAAAACAATGAAACCATAGATGTCATATATTTCACAATCAAATAATATGAAGACAGATATGGAAAAAATAATAAATAAAAATTATTATTATTAATAAATCAAGTTATTAAACAGCAAAACTTTTGTCAATTAAAAGAAAAAAGAATGAAATGTAATTCAACTCTTAACTTATTAATAAATAAACTCTTAACTATTAGTAAACGTTATCATCATCACTGTCAAAATCATCACTAGAAGCATTTGATTTTTCTTCTGCTGCATCTAAAGGAGTATCAATCACTATCCCAGGCATATTATCTCTAACCAAAGCAGTGTTGTCAAAGTTGTCAGGAAGTTCCTCCAATCTTTGACCACTATATGATTCATTAGCTACAAGTAAGTCGCCATCATCTCCAACCTCATTCTCTTCCATATTAAATAAATCTCTAGGCTTTGTTATCACCGCAACATGCCAATCCTTTTCAACAGGGTCTGCCACATAGAATACTTGTATTGCTTGAGTTGCAAGAACAAACGGTTCATCGGTATTAAGTGAAGAATTAAGATTCACAAGTGTAAAGCCTAACTCATCTTTTTTAATCCCTCTACCAGAATTTACATCAACCCAATCACACTTGAAAAGGGTAACTTTCCTCCCTCCATAATAATCTAACTCAATAACATCTGTTAACCTTCCAAAGTATGAAACATCTCCTAAAATAGGATTTTTGTCTTTAGCACTGGCAAAACTTGAAGTTTTAGCTGTAACAACCACACCGCTATTTTGAGTTTTACTTTTCAAGTCAACTTCTTTTATTCGAAACCTAAACCCATTTATCATATATTTCTTAAATCTTGAAATCATTCTATTTGGTCCCTGAGCTAGTCGTTTCAAATCTTCTGACACAGCATTGTCTGCTTCTTGTTGTACTCTCTTAACCTGTTTAAATAATATAAGTCAATGATAATAAAAAAAAGAAAACTGTAATATAGATATCCATTTTGTGGATCTAATAATATCAATAGTTACCTCTGTCTCAAACCATTTAGGGAATTGCTCACTATGAATACGAGTAATATCAATTTGTCTAGCACGACGATTTGCAACTTTAATTATTTGGAGATGATTCCTATATTAAAATTAAACATTTAAATTGTGAGTTATAAATTTTTTTTGGTTAAATTTCATTTACAAATGGAATAAAAAACTTACTTAATAAAAGGGGTAACTTCTTCACAATTAAACAATACGTATCTATGTGCCTGGGATAAAATCAGAGGATCTAAAAAGATAATCTCTTCTTTACCCATTCCACGTCCAGTTTTTGAGAATATTGATAATGATTCATTATTTCCTTCCTCATTATCAGCATTTCTCGATGGTTGATTGAATTTTGTTTCTATTCCAGACAAATAACGAGAGCAAAAAATCAAACACTCCTCTGCCAAATACCCCTCTGCTATAGAACCTTCTGGATGGCATTTATTACGAACATATGACTTTAATTTACGCAATTCCCTAGCAAATGAAAGTAAATACTTGTCAATTTTACATAAATAATGAGAAATGGTTTTCATTTAAAATATTAACATAATATATAATTACCTTTCAATCGGATACATCCACCGATATTGTACTGGTCCAGCAATCTTTGCCTCATCTGCCAAATGAATTGGCAAATGGACCATAATATCAAAGAATGATGGTGGAAATATATTTTCAAGATGGCATAAAATTAAAGTGATACGAGATTTAAGTTGAGCAAACTCTTCAACTGTTCCAACTTTAGAACAAAGATCTCTGAAGAAATTGCATAATTCAATCAGCACTGAGCTAACATTTTTTTGCAAGGACTTTCTCACTGCTAGCGGAAGAAGTTGATGCATTAATATGTGACAATCATGACTTTTTAATCCATGAATTTTACGTTGTTTAAGGTCCACACATCGTGAGATATTTGCTGAATAGCCATCAGGAACTTTGATGTTTGATAATACCTTACAAAAGATGTCTTTTTCACTCTGAGTCATTGAGTAGCATGCTTGTGGTAGCACTGTCTTTCCTTCTTTAGATTGGGGATGAAGAGATTGCTTTATTCTCAATTCTTTCATATCAAGACGTGCTTTTAAATTGTCTTTGGTTTTACCTTTAATATTCAACAAAGTCCCAATAATGCTATCACAAATATTTTTCTCAATGTGCATAACATCTAAGTTATGACGAATGAGGTTATGCTCCCAATATGGCAACATAAAAAAAATACTCTTCTTTTTCCATATCACAATATCCTCATCATTGATATCATCCCGTTTACGTTTTCCACTAGTATTTAATTTGTGTTTTCCATATATAGTGTGCACTTGGTTCATCTGTTCTAGAACCTCAGTCCCCGTTAGTGGAGTTGGAGCATTTCCCTCTAAGAAACGACGATGCCCTAAATAACAATACTTATGCCAATACTTTAACCTTTGATAAGATGTGTTTACATTACAATGAGGACAAGCAAAACGACCTTTAGTGCTCCATCCTGACAGATTAGCATACGCCGGGAAGTCACTGATTGTCCATAATAATGCCGCACGAAGATTAAAATTTTGATTTGATGAGGCATCAAATGTGTTCACACCATCCTCCCACAATTCCCTCAATTCATTTATTAAAGGTTGCAAGTAAACATCAATGTCATTTCCAGGAGCATATGGCCCTGGAATAAGTAAAGACATAAGAATATTTGGCTGCTTCATGCACATCCAAGGAGGCAAATTATAAATCATCAAAACAACTGGCCATGTACTATGAGATAAACTCATTGTACCAAATGGGTTAAAACCATCACTTGCTAACCCCAATCTTACATTACGAGGATCTAAAGCAAACTCTGGATAACGTTGATCCAAGCTTTTCCAAGCTTTAGAATCAGCTGGATGCCTCAATATGCCATCTTTGACACGATCATTTTCATGCCATTGCATAAATGAAGATGTCTTCTTTGACATGAAATATCTTTGAAGTCTAGGTTTTAAAGGAAAGTGGCGGAGCACTTTAGCTGGAACCCTACGAGTAGTTGCAGATGATTGATTTTGATTATTATATCCTAGATCATCAGATGTGGGTTTCCATCGAGATGCACCACATATTGAACAAGAAGAATCATGCTCATTTTCTTTCCAATATAACATACAGTCATTAGGACATGCATCAATTTTTTTGTACCCGAGACCTAAGCCACCAATAATCTTTTTGGCATGATAAAAAGACTTGGGCAAAGTTTCCCCTTCTGGTAATGCTTCTTTTATCAATTCAAGAAGCATTGTAACTGCTTTATCACTTAGTCCATTAAGGCACTTAATGTGAAATAAGCGAACAATGAAGGAAAATTTAGTGAACCTTTTACATCCTGGGTATAACTCTTGCTCAGCATCTTCCAACAGTTTATAGAATGTTTGAGCATCATGATTAGGAACTTTATTACACTCACCCATCATGTCATCAGGACCACTGTCATGGTCACTAACATCATCATTAGGAATTCTAAAAGCCTCATGTAGCATGTCATGCATATTGCATGTCTCATTTACTCCTTCGTTATTCACAGTTGTTTGCCTTTTCTTAAGCTCTCCATGGTAAATCCACTTGTTACTAAGATAATCAGTGCCTACTCCAAAACATATCATATGTCCATAAATAGTATCTCTATTGTGACGATATCTATTACTACATTTCTTACATGGACATTTTAATCTCCCATCATTAGTAGTATTTTCAAATGCAAATTTCAAGAATTCAGAAACTCCCAGTTTGAATGCTGGACTTGCCCTAGACTCGTGAATCCAACTCTTATCCATTATATAATTGAGAATTCTAGTAGACAATCCTGAATTGAATATGAATAAAATTATAAAATTATAATAGTTGAAAATAAAATATGTAAAAATGGATAGTTTTGACAAAAAAGTAATGTATCTAATCACTAAGTAGCATTCCACGTGTAATAATGAAACGTGTATTATAAACAAAAATTGTAAGAGAACTAAATAAAAAAGAAAAATCGCAATAAAATTATAAATACTTTAAAATGTAAATAAATAAATAACAAGCTAGACCAAGAAAATCAAAGAATATCAATAGCGCCATAAGTGAAATTCACATGATCTTTAGATGAGCCATTCAATTGAGCAACGAATTATAAAAGAATTAAACTAAAAGTTATAAAGATGATTGCTTCTAAACAAAATTTATTAACAAAAATAAATCACTTACATATAAGAGGTGCTTTGAAGAATGCTCAATGTAGGACCAACTTCTTTGTTAACACCACTTTAACTGGATAAACAATATAATTCCCCACCAGTGAATTAATAATAAAGAAATGAGCATCAATTTAATTTAAGAGAAATAGGATCATCATAAAGAGTTACAATAAATTAATTATAGTAAAGAATTCAAGCAATTCCAAAACCTTCGAATGCTTCGATTATATATATATATATATATATATATATATATAACAGTGAAATTCTTTTGTTCAGTAAATGTATTTCATCAAATATGCAAACATGATCTCTAGATTAGATGTCAATTTCAGATTTTATAGAAAATACTTCTAGCAAGTAATTAATGGACTTCAATAATATAGCAAAAGGAACCACTGAAGACTAGGAAAAAGAAAAAAGAAATCAGCATTTTGGCCCCTTTAAAAGACACTTCTTGATTCTCGTTTGCACCTCCAAATTATTGTCCTATTAGCCTTTTAAAAAAATTATGGATTAGCTGTCCACCAAGTAAGCAAGAAATTAAATTTGTTTTCCTGGACAAGAATATGTCCAATCACCAATCACCACTCTAACAAGCCAGATCAACCTTTACACACCTCCCAACTGATTTATTTATATCATTAAATCACATGAGAAAACAGAGGAGAGTTTGTGACAATTAGACAATGGCACACTACATCTCTTCAAAAGTTCTCCAACCACACTTTTAGAAATAATGATGCAATTAAGATAAGAACACCATATACTGCAATATCCTTTATATTACTTGTAGCGAGTACACAAGCCTATTTCTTCTAATCAAAGCTTTCTATTCCCTTCTTGTATGAACACTAACTACTTGACCATAAAATTTTATTATTTGTTTTTAGCTTTTTATGTTTGAAAAGTTTATTAGAATTCAATTCTGATTGTGTACTGGACTTGTGTAATCTAATTGTCAAATCATCTTTTTGATGGTGCCTACTTTACAGGCATATAGTTCCAGAGAAGAAAAATGAAAATCACATAAAATTCAAACTGAAACTAGAAAATATTGAGTAAAATCACAATAATCCCAAAATGGAACTGAATAAAATATATGTTATCTTTTGCAGGATGCAACATTCTCAACCAAAGACCAACTATTTGGGATAATTTCATCTAATTTCAGCTTTTAAACTAGAACATCAAAATACTCGAATTCTTAATAATACCAAACAATCATGCTATATTAAACCAAGCAAATTTTGCATTAAGGGTTAACTAGGGACAAATAAAGGATATGTCTACTCAACACTATTATTATGGTCCAAGAACACTACAGTAATACTCTACAATACCACTGAAGATAACCCATCATAAATCAAATATTATTTTAAATAACCCCCACGTTTTCAATCCTTCCCTTTCCTTTTCCCTCTCATTGGAGAAAGAAGAAGAAGAGAAAATGAAGAAGAAAAGAATAATAATCATACGTAGGCACAATTAATTCACTATAATTTGTTTTGTTTTACTATTATCTGAGAACTCACAGCAAAAATAAGTACTTCAGAGATAGAAAGAATTTTGGATAGCTTGTAAGAATTTCCAGAAAATATAAATTCAGCATAAAAAAGAAAAATAAAGTGCAAATTTAAAGAAATTTAGTGTTTAAGACTGTTGCAGCTTACCGATTGTAGAATATAAAACAAGATCTTGCTGTCAATTGCAGAATATCTGTCAAAATCAACACCCAACAACAAATTTTAGCAATTAGAATAACAAACATAGTGGACTATTAAAAAGAACAAAAAATAAAGGCAATAAACCATGACTTGATTACCTTACAGCGGAAGGACAAAACAATTGCTGGGTTTTTGTGAAAGGATGGAGGCGAGAAAGTAGAGTTGCCTTAGGGTTTGTAATAGACAAATTAAAATAAAAGGGTGAAATTCGATTGGGATAAGGAAAGAAAATAAGAGAAATCCATATTTGATTAGGTTTCAAAAAATTGATGGTTATGAAATTGGATTATAATACGGAGATAGAAGAATTAGTGCCCCAATTAAGGAAGAAGAGTGTTTTGGGGAAAAAAATACGCATGAGTTGTGACATAATTAATTAAGATTAGTGACAGGGACGGTTGTATTTGTCTTAAAAAAAATAAAATTAAATCTTTTTAATTTATTGTGACAGAAATTACAGATATTGTCCCTAAAGGATTGAGTATTATGGCGCCAAACTAATGCGCGAACAATTTTCTTAGATATTAGTGACAAATGCTAACGTTTGTCCCAATATACCATAAATAGGGACAATTATTTTAATCTGTCACAAAATATTTGTCCCTAAAAGTCATTTTTTTTGTAGTGGGAGAAACTAAAGTGGCATCATAAAAGAAAGATCAATAATGACTTGATTTACGCTTTGCCACAGTCCTTCCAAGCATATTTAATTAATGGACAAGATTAATGATCATTGATCAACCTTTGATTTCCAAATTTGTTTCATTTGCAGAAGTAACCCAAATTACCTTATGTTGATGCTTAAATCTGCTCGCCCTTGGACCGACCAGATTCTTTCACCAACGCTTATGTTATCGACTGTTTGCTCAAACCACTAGGATTGGAATCACCCTCCTTTCTCTCACTAGACCTGCGTTCACGAAAATGGGTCAGAGACGCCGGTGGTTTTGCCGGCGTAAACCCTCCGATGCCTAAGTTAGCACAAGGTCTTTACGGGAAAACAATGTAATATGGATTGAAGAAATTTGTAAGGAAATGGCCTGGTTGAAATTTGGCAGCGTTTTCCCTCTCCCAGTTTTTCTCCCAGTTTTTCTCCCCCCTTTTCTCCGTCGAGTTCCTTTTCTTTTATAGCCGCTGTCCCCACCTTTCCGTTTGCCCTTCATCCCACCTTTTTCGGGTAGTGGCAGCCCCTCATGGGACTCTAACCGTTGCATTGTGGCAAACGTGGGAACTTATGTGTCCTTCAACGGTTCTGGGAAAAGCGTAACGGCCGCGATTCTGTGGGATCGTGTTCCCGCTTTCTGGGGGACGGGTATAGGCTCGGTGTATACCTCTGGTCGGTACATACCACGTGGTCGTGGGTTCGCCTCTGGTCGGTTCATGGTTGTCCCCGTGTTCTGCTCATGTCACTTTGGCCGAAGCGATTCGTGCCGGGGCGAGAATGGTAGCATGGCCGACCTGGTACTTTTATGTACTCAACACCAGTCCCCCAGTTTCTGGTCTGGCGAGTGAAATGAGTGAAGAGTAGAAACTGATGGTCAAATCTCGCCAACCCGGGGAACTTCTCATCTGGTCTTTGGTTTGACCGAGCAGAAGCAGGCATTTTCTTGCCTTAGTAGATTAGCTGCTGATCCTTTGCTGACCGAGCACAAACAGGCATTTTCTTGCCTTAGCAAAACTTTCGAGAATTTAGCTGCTGGTCTTTGTTGACCCAGCAGAAGCAGGCACTTGCCTTAGCGAAATTTTCGAGAAATTAGCTGCTGGTCTTCGTTGACCGAGCAGAAGCAGGCACTTACTTGCCTTAGCGAAACTTTCGAGAAATTAGCTGCTGCTCTTCGTTGACCGAGCAGAAGCAGGCACTTACTTGCCTTAGTAACATCTTCATAAATTTAGCTGCTGGTCGTCCGTGGACCGAGCAGAAGGAGGCACTTGCCTTAGTGATAATTTCAAGAAATTAGCTGCTGGTCTTCGTTGACCGAGCAGAAGCAGGCACTTACTTGCCTTAGTAGATTAGCTGCTGGTCTTCGTTTGACCGAGCAGAGGCAGGCCTTTACTTGCCTTAGTAGATTAGCTGCTGGTCTTTTGTTTGACCGAGCAGAGGCAGGCACTTTCTTGCCTTAGTAGATTAGCTGCTGGTCTTTCGTTTGACCGAGCAGAGGTAGGCACTTACTTGCCTTAGTAAAATTTAGTAGATTTTACCTGCTCATCCTTTCATGAATTATTCTCATATTGAGCAACTTTCAAGATATCAAGTTGATTGAGTTATATCACTAGCTTTAATATGAGCTCTATCAGTTTGACATGTACAAACTATCCTCATTTGATAAATTACTAGTAGGTAAATACTATACCCGCAAATAAAGACTGCAAATGCATGTTTTCATGTAGACATCAAGACATAAATTTGTTAAAATTTCTAACCTGATTAGGATGCAACTTTTTGCATCAGTGTCTCCTTCCAGGTGCATAGCTTGCCTCATTCGCAAATGTATCAAAATTGACATTTTGTACTGAAATTGCAAAACAGAATTCCTTGCATATTCTTCAGACGAAAATGAGCTGTCTAATTCCTGCAAATGTGCGCCGCCAATGTGCTCTCATTTGAGGTTTTTTATTCAAATCCTTGAATATGAATCTGTTCTGTAAAAGAATTTGAAAAACTTGTCTAGCGATCTGAGCCAAATCTGAATTGGCCATAATACTACAAACTAGCTGCTCCATGATCATTAAAAAATCACTGCACTCATAAATATGACTTTCTAATATTATTCCCATGTAAAATTTGGGATTGAATACTTAAGAAAGCATGTCCAATTCTTAAATTAATAAAATATCTATGTATCTATTTTATACATGATTGGTTATGTTATCATGTTGTGAAATCAAGTACTAATTCCTCGCATTCCCATATGACTGCAGGTTGTACTTCTGACATTCCAAGATCGTTGTGGAATCAACTCTTAATATTTTGAAATCATCAATTTCATAAATGCACTATCAATCTACAGTTACATGTCTCCACAAGAGATTTATGCTCATGAATGCATTATTGATCCTAAATATACGTTTGATGATAAAAAAATATTCAGCTAAAAATAATTTCTTAGTTAAAAAATGGGATGCATTTGCAAACTAATCTGATTAGTTTTAATGTGCATAAGATAGGCAAGTTGCAACAATAGCAGTATCACAATTTGCAAAAATTGAATGATATAAAATAATCAAGGAAGTGGTTCGAGTGCACCTGTAATTGACCATTTGAAATATGGCTTCTGACCTTTGGTAAAATTTTTTTTTTTTTTTTTTTTTTTACTATGAACTTCGTTCTGCTCTATTGTTGTGACTATACTTCCCCTACAGCTTCTGAGCTTTCTTTCATTGTCACTGTGAAAACCTTCATATTTGCTTGATAAACGCTCATGGTAACTGAAAAAAGCGATTAAATGAGCAAATTCCTTTAATACCCGAATTTTGTCATTGGGCTCTGGGCAGTGCTTAATCAAGAATCATTCCCAACAATTTAATTTGCAGATTACTTCTGCTTCGGCCAAATCCAAATTGGTAGAGACAATATGACTTTTTGTACTGATCCCCACAGACGGCGCCAAAATGTTGATGCTTAAATCTGCTCGCCCTTGGACCGACCAGATTCTTTCACCAACGCTTATGTTATCGACTGTTTGCTCGAACCACTAGGATTGGAATCACCCTCCTTTCTCTCACTAGACCTGCGTTCACGAAAATGGGTCAGAGACGCCGGTGGTTTTGCCGGCGTAAACCCTCCGATGCCTAAGTTAGCACAAGGTCTTTACGGGAAAACAATGTAATATGGATTGAAGAAATTTGTAAGGAAATGGCCTGGTTGAAATTTGGCAGCGTTTTCCCTCTCCCAGTTTTTCTCCCCCCTTTTCTCCGTCGAGTTCCTTTTCTTTTATAGCCGTTGTCCCCACCTTTCCGTTTGCCCTTCATCCCACCTTTTTCGGGTAGTGGCAGCCCCTCATGGGACTCTAACCGTTGCATTGTGGCAAATGTGGGAACTTATGTGTCCTTCAACGGTTCTGGGAAAAGCGTAACGGCCGCGATTCTGTGGGATCGTGTTCCCGCTTTCTGGGGGACGGGTATAGGCTCGGTGTATACCTCTGGTCGGTACATACCACGTGGTCGTGGGTTCGCCTCTGGTCGGTTCATGGTTGTCCCCGTGTTCTGCTCATGTCACTTTGGCCGAAGCGATTCGTGCCGGGGCGAGAATGGTAGCATGGCCGACCTGGTACTTTTATGTACTCAACACCAGTCCCCCAGTTTCTGGTCTGGCGAGTGAAATGAGTGAAGAGTAGAAACTGATGGTCAAATCTCGCCAACCCGGGGAACTTCTCATCTGGTCTTTGGTTTGACCGAGCAGAAGCAGGCATTTTCTTGCCTTAGTAGATTAGCTGCTGATCCTTTGCTGACCGAGCACAAACAGGCATTTTCTTGCCTTAGCAAAACTTTCGAGAATTTAGCTGCTGGTCTTTGTTGACCCAGCAGAAGCAGGCACTTGCCTTAGCGAAATTTTCGAGAAATTAGCTGCTGGTCTTCGTTGACCGAGCAGAAGCAGGCACTTACTTGCCTTAGCGAAACTTTCGAGAAATTAGCTGCTGCTCTTCGTTGACCGAGCAGAAGCAGGCACTTACTTGCCTTAGTAACATCTTCATAAATTTAGCTGCTGGTCGTCCGTGGACCGAGCAGAAGGAGGCACTTGCCTTAGTGATAATTTCAAGAAATTAGCTGCTAGTCTTCGTTGACCGAGCAGAAGCAGGCACTTACTTGCCTTAGTAGATTAGCTGCTGGTCTTCGTTTGACCGAGCAGAGGCAGGCCTTTACTTGCCTTAGTAGATTAGCTGCTGGTCTTTTGTTTGACCGAGCAGAGGCAGGCACTTTCTTGCCTTAGTAGATTAGCTGCTGGTCTTTCGTTTGACCGAGCAGAGGTAGGCACTTACTTGCCTTAGTAAAATTTAGTAGATTTTACCTGCTCATCCTTTCATGAATTATTCTCATATTGAGCAACTTTCAAGATATCAAGTTGATTGAGTTATATCACTAGCTTTAATATGAGCTCTATCAGTTTGACATGTACAAACTATCCTCATTTGATAAATTACTAGTAGGTAAATACTATACCCGCAAATAAAGACTGCAAATGCATGTTTTCATGTAGACATCAAGACATAAATTTGTTAAAATTTCTAACCTGATTAGGATGCAACTTTTTGCATCAGTGTCTCCTTCCAGGTGCATAGCTTGCCTCATTCGCAAATGTATCAAAATTGACATTTTGTACTGAAATTGCAAAACAGAATTCCTTGCATATTCTTCAGACGAAAATGAGCTGTCTAATTCCTGCAAATGTGCGCCGCCAATGTGCTCTCATTTGAGGTTTTTTATTCAAATCCTTGAATATGAATCTGTTCTGTAAAAGAATTTGAAAAACTTGTCTAGCGATCTGAGCCAAATCTGAATTGGCCATAATACTACAAACTAGCTGCTCCATGATCATTAAAAAATCACTGCACTCATAAATATGACTTTCTAATATTATTCCCATGTAAAATTTGGGATTGAATACTTAAGAAAGCATGTCCAATTCTTAAATTAATAAAATATCTATGTATCTATTTTATACATGATTGGTTATGTTATCATGTTGTGAAATCAAGTACTAATTCCTCGCATTCCCATATGACTGCAGGTTGTACTTCTGACATTCCAAGATCGTTGTGGAATCAACTCTTAATATTTTGAAATCATCAATTTCATAAATGCACTATCAATCTACAGTTACATGTCTCCACAAGAGATTTATGCTCATGAATGCATTATTGATCCTAAATATACGTTTGATGATAAAAAAATATTCAGCTAAAAATAATTTCTTAGTTAAAAAATGGGATGCATTTGCAAACTAATCTGATTAGTTTTAATGTGCATAAGATAGGCAAGTTGCAACAATAGCAGTATCACAATTTGCAAAAATTGAATGATATAAAATAATCAAGGAAGTGGTTCGAGTGCACCTGTAATTGACCATTTGAAATATGGCTTCTGACCTTTGGTAAAATTTTTTTTTTTTTTTTTTTTTTACTATGAACTTCGTTCTGCTCTATTGTTGTGACTATACTTCCCCTACAGCTTCTGAGCTTTCTTTCATTGTCACTGTGAAAACCTTCATATTTGCTTGATAAACGCTCATGGTAACTGAAAAAAGCGATTAAATGAGCAAATTCCTTTAATACCCGAATTTTGTCATTGGGCTCTGGGCAGTGCTTAATCAAGAATCATTCCCAACAATTTAATTTGCAGATTACTTCTGCTTCGGCCAAATCCAAATTGGTAGAGACAATATGACTTTTTGTACTGATCCCCACAGACGGCGCCAAAATGTTGATGCTTAAATCTGCTCGCCCTTGGACCGACCAGATTCTTTCACCAACGCTTATGTTATCGACTGTTTGCTCGAACCACTAGGATTGGAATCACCCTCCTTTCTCTCACTAGACCTGCGTTCACGAAAATGGGTCAGAGACGCCGGTGGTTTTGCCGGCGTAAACCCTCCGATGCCTAAGTTAGCACAAGGTCTTTACGGGAAAACAATGTAATATGGATTGAAGAAATTTGTAAGGAAATGGCCTGGTTGAAATTTGGCAGCGTTTTCCCTCTCCCAGTTTTTCTCCCCCCTTTTCTCCGTCGAGTTCCTTTTCTTTTATAGCCGTTGTCCCCACCTTTCCGTTTGCCCTTCATCCCACCTTTTTCGGGTAGTGGCAGCCCCTCATGGGACTCTAACCGTTGCATTGTGGCAAATGTGGGAACTTATGTGTCCTTCAACGGTTCTGGGAAAAGCGTAACGGCCGCGATTCTGTGGGATCGTGTTCCCGCTTTCTGGGGGACGGGTATAGGCTCGGTGTATACCTCTGGTCGGTACATACCACGTGGTCGTGGGTTCGCCTCTGGTCGGTTCATGGTTGTCCCCGTGTTCTGCTCATGTCACTTTGGCCGAAGCGATTCGTGCCGGGGCGAGAATGGTAGCATGGCCGACCTGGTACTTTTATGTACTCAACACCTTAATCAAATTAATAAGCTATAACTGAAAACACATTAATCAAATAAGCTATAATTGAAACACACAAATCAAGTCTGGTGCTAAATCCAATAAGAATCCAACATTTTTTAGTCACTTAGCTTGCATTTTGCACAGTTTTGGTGCGCATAAGACTCCCTTAGAAAAAATCCTCGTCCTGAGACAATGTGTCACATAAACTCATTCCATTCAAGAGTGTGATTTTCATAAGGAAAGATTGTAAACCTTGGTAAATAGTTAAGTTTCCAAAGTTTTGTTTCGTTGAAAACGGTATAAATCTCCTTTAATTCTTCACCAACTTGTCTTATGATTTCTTCTATCTTTTCACCATAAGATATATTCACTAGACTACTGGGAGTCCAACCTGAAAATCAGCCAAAGTAAGTATTGATGTAAAATGATTTTAAGAGTAGCACTCAATCGGATTCAAATTAGGTTTAAAAGCAGATAATTTTTTGTTTTATGAACATGGTAAATCGTGAATGTCTTAAAGAGTACTTGTTATTAAAGGAAAAAAGGAAAAAGAGCAATTTAGTGTTTGATAGTGAAATAGAAGAATAATTTAGTTAATTTTCAAATATTTCAGATTCATCTTTCATCTTAGTATTGGTTTTTAAACTTGAATTTTTAGTCCCAAGAGATAGCTTAGCTAACCGTGAATGCACTTTTCACGTGCAGTCAGGGATGACAATGGGGTGGTGTGGGGGTGAGGAGGCCTACCCCATTCCCCACCCCATAAACAATTTTACCCCCATTCCCCAATAAATTGAGGGGAGTGGGGATGGGGAATTCCCAAATGGGGAATGACTTCCCCATTCCCCATTTACTTATTTAATTATTTTACAATAAGTATGAATACATAATTTCAATAAATAAAAAATTAGAGACTTAAATAAAATAAAATCATTACCATTTTATAAAGTATTTAAATTATTAAAAAAAATTCAAAAGTTTGGAACAATATCTTGAAATGATATCAAAACTACAAAATGTTTGGATAAATAATAACTAAAAGAACAAAAATGTATAGCAAATGTTTCAAATCCTTCTTTCTTTGGCTTCATCTTCTCTTTATCATATTCATATAGCCTATGATTGTCACTTTAATCCTGCAATATCAAATAATAAAATTAATTACTGTTAGTTTCCTTTAAATTATTTTTAAGAAAAGGTTTTGTCATACATCATTTTGTAAACACTTGTAATAAATAAGATGATTAACCTCATTGAAATAGAATTTTACCTCATCTGTATCTTCATAAAATGAGTCGCATCTATTTTTTGTAAAAGAACTAGAACTAGACTCTGATAATATAAACGAACTCATATATGAACAATAGTTTGCTAAAACCAAATAAAAATCAAATAGAATTAAATACACACACCCTTTTTAATGCAAATTATTTATTCATACAACATACCTTTAATTTCTGCCCATAACCAATTTTGAGCACACATTAAAGCCTCCAATGTTTTAGGATGTAATCTGCTATGATGTGGACTCACGAATCTACCACTAGTACTAAAAGCAGACTCAGAAGCAACTGTAGAAACAGGAATTGCTAAAATATCTCTGGCAATAGCATGCAAAGTAGGATTTTTGCTTCCATTTGCTTTCCACCAAGCCAATATGTCAAAGTTAGGAGACTTAGGTAAGACAAGTTCCCCTAAATAATGGTCCAGTTCTGACTTAACATGCTCATCACTAGTGGTACTACTAACAAATAAGTCAAATGATGCCAAAGGATCCACCTTGCCCAAAACCAATTCTAATTGAGAAGATGAAGCAATTGTAGATTGATAAACTTCTTCTCTTGTATTATTCTTCAACTGATATTCTGTCACCAACTCATAACAAATCTTACGAATTTTATTAATTTCATATGAAGAATCATTTTGGTACATTTTTGGAAAGTAAAACTCCAATAACTTCATCTTGAATCTTGGATCTAAAACAGTGGCTATAGCCATTATCCCATGAATCACATTCCAATATTTGTCAAATTTTACTACCATATATGATGCCATATCCTTTATTACATCACATGGAGAAATAAACCACTCTGAAATCGATAGCCTAATTTGACAAATCTTTGGAAAGTAAAGGTTGGCTGTAGGATACTGGGTACCAGAAAATAACTCAGTCACTTCAAAAAATATTTCCAATCTATCACAAATCTCCTTGGCCAACATCCAATCTTCTTCAGAAGGCAAATATTTATATTGTGACTCTCGTTGTTTTAAACGAGGGAAAACAGTTTTATATATCAAAGCAGTATGAAGCATTAAATAGGTAGAATTCCACCTAGTTTTGCAATCAAGAGATAACTTCTTACTACTTGGCCATCTTGTTGATTTTCATATGATTCTCCTGACATTTTTCACTTGAACCGCACGAGAAATTATTGTTCTGCAATTGACAATCAATTAATTAAAAAGCTTTTAATGCCATAGAAGTGACCCAACAAGTTACTTGAACAGCAAGAGAAATTAAACGTTCAGTCCTCTGTCCTCGTGTTCGCAAATCACAATTTAATTTTAATTTTCCTATAACACGTTATGGCTTCACATGTCAAAACAGCAAACCAAAAAAATATAATTAATTCCCCGATTGAGCACTATCGTCTGGATTATAAGAACTGAACTTAAAAAGACCAAGTTTAATAATGCAACTAAATTTAATTAATTAATTATACCAATATGCATATGTGCTTATTAAAACAATAAACACATCCCATGAGCATACGTTCGAATTAATCACTGATAGAACTAATGCTTTTACAAATAAACCAAGATAAAAATAAGTTCTGTCAGATTGCTTCTTCTAAAATTCAATAGAAAAAGACAAAAATAATAGCCATTTTATATTTGTCACATTAGCACTTGAAGAATAAAAGAAAAGATGCTTTTGAAATTTTGACTATATCAAGCAAGTTAAAGCGACAATACAAGCCAATAATAATAAAAAAGAACAAATTGCATATACTTTCGTATGTCAAGTCAAGATCAAGGTATAGTTAAAGTATTAGTGTACAATAAAATATTTTCAACTTACTGAACTTTGCCGAAAATTGTTGAACAATAAGGTTGGATTTGTTCGAAGGAATCAAATTAGCGGCAGTTAGGAGAGCAAAGAAAAAAAATAATAATATTGTTTAGGGTTAAGTAGGAATTGTATTTTAGGAATTTTTTAATTATAATATATTTATTAATCTATATTATGTAAAAATAAAAAAATTACTAATTAGTATTTTAATTACTAAAAAATTAGTAAATAAAAATTAAAAATATTTTCATATAATGGGGATTGGGGTGGGGAGTGCAAAACCAAACCCCACCCCATTAATAATTTGGGAATTATTTTTCATCCATTCCCCACCCCATTCCCCAAAAATTATTTAAAATTCACCCCATATGGGGCGGGGCTCCATGGGGCTCCAAACTCATGGGGAGTTTTGCCATCCCGCAGTCACCTGAGTATATTTTGATGAAAAACATTGTAAGAATAGTATTTAGCCAGAATCAAAATGGGTTTAAAAGCATACATTATTATTATTATTATTATTATTATTTATGAATAGAGAAAACCGTGAATGTCTTCTAGAGTACTTGCCAATAAAGAAAGAAAGGAAAAAAATGTATAGAAAAACAAAGATATTGAAAAAGCACTTAATTTACTATTTAGTATTAATAAAGTAGAAGAATAATTTTAGTTGATCGTCCAATAGCTCAAATTCTTTTTTTTTTCATATTAATGCTGGTTTTTAAACTTGAATTCAGCCCTAGGACGCAACTCATCTGTTCATGAATGTACTTTGCACTAGGGTCACATGAATTGAAGTAAAAACAGAGGGTAGTGATTGGTATTTAGTGGCTGAGATTTCTCATTCCCATCGCAGCATTAAAAAAAAATTAATTTTCAAATTTCAAATACATGTGTTTTTATTTTTTTTCAAAAAATAAACCAAAATGTTATTTTCCAGTTCTACTCAATGTATACTTTTCATATTAAAAAGGGAAAAAGTCACCCACGCCCTCAAGGTTTGCTTAAATATTAATACAAATCCCTTTCTTTTAGTACTATCCCATTTGATTATAACAACCCAAATAAAACTAGATATAGCAATAAGATAAAAATAATAAATAAATATTATATGATACAAAATAAACTATTACAATAAGTATAATTAATAAAATAATGTATATAATGAAAATTATTTTTAATATTAGGCTATTATGAATTTTATTAAATCTAAAATCTACTAATCCAAAAATTGACTTTAAAATTTATACTAATATAGACATAATTAAAAAGTATTATAAATAAAATAAAATAAATTTTGCAAATTACTGTGAATTTTCGGCATAATTATTTTAACATTATCAATTTATCAAATAGGTTTTATTATTATTAAAAGAATATATATGACATATCAATAATGTTAAACAAACTTTTATAATATTTGAAATAATTTATAAATTTTATCTTATTTCATATGGTATAATATTTTAATTTTAATTTATATTTATTAAAAAAGTTTATTTAGATTCAATTATTAGGTTGCTATAATCGAAGGGTATAATAGTTAACTGACCATTTATAAAATTAAGAGAGTCTGCGTGACTATTTAAATAAACTTTGGAAGTGTAGGTGGCTTTTCCCCATTAAAAAATTAGAAAACAATACTTTTGTAAGACAATATACGACAGGCCATGAAAATGGGATTGCTGTGGATATTTGTTCACTATACCCATGCTTTAATAGAAATTTATTTTCAATGATCATGAATTTGTGCTTAATTCTCAATAACCGGCAAACAAATTAATATTAAGTTTTTTTTTTTACTGAATTTGTGCTTAATCATATGATGTTACATTTCAATGTAAGAATGTTGTGTTGCAATGAGCTCAAGGAGATGAATCTTCTCAATTTAGAGCAATCCAAAACTCAAGTTGAAGCAAAACAATTTCTACGGTTTCTATTTCTTACGTGGTTCAACTATTTAATATTAATTTTTTACTGCAATTTAATTTACATAAGATTTCGAGCAAAGAGAGCTATGGCTCAATGATACTCTCTTATAGTGGAAATATTTGTTCTAATTACTTCTAATAACAATTAATAAAGCGCTTTTCCACTTTGACCTTGAATTAATTTGGATAATCTGTCATTTTAGTTCAACGGTTTATGGGGTTGTGTATGTTTTACGGGTGTGAGAATCAATAACACTACGTTTTCATATATTCGAAAGAAATGATAAGTTTTGGAGAAGAAATTAATGTCATTCTGTTTTAACAATTTTGGCAAATACATTACTTGTATAGTGGATAGAGATAGAGTGAAAGCTTTGTAAGATGCCTAATTAATAAAGATAAAGCAAAAACTTGAATGAAAGAAGACCAATATGCTTTTATAAAAGCAGATACCCCAAATCACGAAATAATAATAATAATAGCTGTAGCAAGAATCACTTAGAAATTAAAGAATAAAGAGATTAATAAGTAAAGAATGTCCAATTTTTTTTTTAAATAAAAGAATTAGATTCGATAGCATTGGGAAAGACTTGTTTTTCTTGACATATGTGGCATACAGTACACATTGCATTCTCTTGCTCGCTCTCACTCTAATCACAACAACAAACTAAACTTTGTTCAATTTCTGCACATTTTTTCTTCCTCATTTTTCATAATTTACTCTGTTTACTTAAACCCCCAAAAAAAAAAAATGTCATTCATCGGAGAGGCGGTGCTTAGTGTGTCAGTTGAGTTGCTGATCAAAAAGCTGGCTTCAAAGGGACTTGAGCTGTTTACACGACATGAGAAGTTGAAGGCTGATTTCATCAAGTGGAAGGGAATGTTGGAGATGATTCAGGTAGTGCTTGCAGATACTGAGGATAGGCAGACAAATGACAAGTTGGTGAAGACGTGGCTCGACGTGTTAGGAAATTGGTGGGTGAAGCAGACACGCAGCTAAAGTAAAATTGAAAATAAAATAAAGAACAAGCACACTAGAGGACACCAGAAATTACGTGGTTCGGCTTTTAGCCTACATCCACGGGCGAAGACAGAAGGAAATATTTTACTAGTGAAAAGGAGTTACAAGTATTGTAATATTTTAGCTCACTACCCAAAACCCCAATACACCCAAACTCTCAAATCACTAAAATAAGAGCTTATAAATGCAAGCTCTTAAACTTTCTCTCAACTCCCTTAATTGCTCTCAAGAATGGAATGAATAAGCTCTTCAATTGCACTTCTATTTATAGCAAAATGATGGCCAAGAAAGTCCAAACCGTGTTCATCAATTTCTTCTTCAAACATTTCTTTTTTCCATTTTCCTCTTCAAGTATTTCGGCCCATTTTCAATCTTCAAAGCCGTGTGCAAAAAAGCTTGTTTATTCAAAGCTTCTAGATGCATTCAAAGCTTCTAGATGCAGCCAATATTGACATTCTCCCACTTGGAGATTAAATTGAGAATCAATCAATCTCCACACCATCCTTTCTGCTTCGCCATAATCATGTTGCCTACGTTTCTGCTAGGCCACAAGAGGATCTACTCCAGACAAACTTATCAGTATTTATCGGCTTGGTCAAAACATCTGCTAGGTTCTCCTTCGTATGGATTTTCTGTAAATCCACACTTCCATCTTCCACTACTTCTCGAACGAAGTGATACTGAACTCCTATGTGCTTTGTCCTGGAATGAAAGGTTGGATTCCTTGCAATGTGCAAGGCACTCTGACTGTCACAAAACACAGAAATTTTCTGTTGTTTGTGCCCAAGTTCCTCCAATAACCTTTGTATCCAAATAGCTTCCTTGCAAGCTTGTGTAGCTGCCATGTATTCTGCTTCTGTTGTAGATAAAGCCACAACGGTCTGCAGTTTTGAAACCCAGCTTACAGCTGCTCCCGCAAGTGCAAACACATAACCAGTAGTGGATTTCCTTTTATCAAGGTCTCCTGCAAAATCTGAATCCACATAGCCCCTGACAGTAAACTCTGATCCTCCATAACATAATGCAACATCTGAGGTTCCTCTGATGTATCTCGGAATCCTCTTCACAGCTATCCAATGCTCTCCACCAGGATTCGCCATGTATCGACTGACTGCTCCCACTGCTTGTGCAATGTCCGGTCTAGTACATATCATAGCGAACATCAAACTTCCCACTGCTGATGCATACGGTACTCGAGACATCTCCTTCCTCTCTGCTTCATTGCTAGGACACATACTTGAGGACAATTTGAAATTAACACGAAGTGGGGTAGAAATTGACTTACAATCTTGCATGTTGAAGCGTCGCAAGATTTTCTTCAAGTAATTCTTCTGCGAAAGCCAAATCTTCCTGTTATTTCTGTCTCGGTGAATTTGCATCCCTAGAATCTTGTTTGCTGGTCCCAAGTCCTTCATTTCAAACTCCCTAGCCAACTGTGCCTTCAATTCTTGGATTCGATCTTTGTTGGGACCTGCTACCAACATGTCATCCACATACAACAGCAAAATGATGAAATCATTATCTTCAAACCTCTTGTAATATGCACAATGGTCTGAACTGAGTCTGTTGTATCCAAGGCTCATGATGAAGGAATCAAATCTCTTATACCAACACCTCGGCGCCTGTTTGAGACCGTAAAGAGATTTGTTCAACCTGCAAACCAAGTTCTCCTTTCCTGTTTCTGCAAAACCTTCTGGTTGGAGCATATATATTTCTTCTTCAAGTTCTCCATGAAGAAATGCAGTTTTCACATCTAACTGCTCTAGATATAGGTCAAATGTAGCACACATTGCCAAGACTATTCTGACTGTTGTTAGTCGAACCACAGGCGAAAATATCTCGTTGAAGTCAATACCTTCTTTCTGAGCATATCCTTTCACCACCAATCTTGCATGATACCGCTCCACTTGATCATTGCCATCACGTTTGATCTTGTAGACCCATTTGTTTCCAATGGCTTTTCTTCCGTGTGGTAGTGGTACAAGTTCCCATGTCTTGTTCTTGTGTAGAGCTTCAATTTCTTCCTGCATTGCTGTCATCCACAAAGCAATATCTGAGCTTTCTAAAGCTTCATGGAAAGTTGATGGCTCTCCATCCTCCGTTAGAAGACAGTATGCAACGTTGATCTCTGTGACATACTCCGAGTGCCATGTTGGTGGTCGTCTCTCACGAGTTGACCGACGAACTTCTGGAGCCTCGGACTCGACTGGTTCTTGTTCCTCGTGCTCTGGTGCTGCTTCAGAAGAATCTGAATCTTCTAGATTATTTTCCACATATACTGGCACGATCTCTGACTTTTCTTTTGTAGTGCCATTATCCTCATCTCTCCTTTGTAGTTGATCTTCTACAAAGATAACATCTCTGCTGATGACGATCTTGTGGGCAGTGGGGTCCCACAGACGATACCCCTTTACTCCATCAGCATACCCCAAGAAGATACATCTTCTAGATTTTGCATCTAGCTTTGTTCTTTCTTGGGCATTGTACATCACGTACACAGGACATCCAAATGCATGTAGGTAGGAATAATCAGCTGGCTTTCCAGTCCACATCTCCATCGCCGTCTTCAACCCAATCGCTGTAGATGGTGATCGATTTACTATATAACAGGCAGTTTTGGCTGCTTCTGCCCAGAATGAATTGGGTAGACCAGCAGTCCTCAACATAGCTCTTATTCTTTCTGTAAGAGTTCTGTTCATCCGCTCTGCCACTCCATTTTGTTGAGGAGTGTATGCCACCGTGAACTGCCTCTGAATACCTTCTTGCTTACAGAAAGCAAGAAACTCGCCGTCTGTATATTCTCCACCATTATCTGTCCTCAAGCACTTGATCTTTTTACCAGATTCAAGTTCCACCCGCGCTTTGTATTCTTTAAACACAGGAAATACATCTGACTTTTTCTTAATCGGATACACCCAACATCTTCTAGAATAATCATCAATGAAAGTCACCATGTACTTTGCACCTCCCATGGATATATCCGGTGATTCCCAAACATCAGAATGAATCAAGTCTAGAATGCATTTACTTCTAGCAATAGATCTACTAAATTTTAATCTATGCTGCTTACTTGTAACACAATGCTCGCAAAATGGTAAACTTACCGATTTGAGCCCCGGAAGCAATTTTCGCTCAGAGAGAATCTTCAAGCCTTGTTCTGACATGTGGCCAAGTTTGAGATGCCACATTATCGTTGATTCTTCTCCATTTGACGCGACACACGTATCAGCCTCCTGTAGTGTTTCTCCTTTAAGCATGAATAAATTAGCACCGACCTTTTCTGCCTTCATTAATACAAGCGTGCCTTTAACGATCTTCATAATTCCATTCTCCACATGAGTTTTGTACCCATGACTATCCATTTGTCCCAAAGACAATAGATTTTTCTTCAGGCCGTTGACATGTCATACCTCTCCAATTGTGCGAATTGTACCATCAAACATTTTTATTTTGATAGTACCAATACCAGCGATCTCCAAGGCATGATCATCTCCCATATATACAGATCCTCCTGAGATAGGTTCATATGTGTGGAACCATTCTCTCCTAGAGGTCATGTGCCAGGTAGCTCCTGAGTCTATAAGCCAGACATCAGAAAGTCGTTTTCTGCC
Organism: Citrus hindsii; assembly: GCA_004802465.1. Classification (NCBI taxonomy): domain Eukaryota; kingdom Viridiplantae; phylum Streptophyta; class Magnoliopsida; order Sapindales; family Rutaceae; genus Citrus; species Citrus hindsii. The sequence continues at coordinate 46,124 of QWBT01000432.1, forward strand.
TTCTGAAACAGTTGTTGCCTCACTGTAGAGTATTTTGCCATCATCTGAGGTACTTGCTACACACCCCTGAGCATTTGATGACTCAGGTTCTTTGCCCTCTCTTTTCTTCTGGTTACTCCAACACTCTTTCTTGACGTGCCCTTTCTTGCCACAGTTGTAGCATTTAACATTCTTCTTACTTCTGGATTTTGATCTACCATGATTTTGACTCCCACTGGGGCCACGTTCCGTTGATCTCCCTCTCGTCACCGATAGCGCTTCTGCTTGCTGCGAACTTACTTGTCTGTTTTCCTTGTTTTTCCGCCTGCTCTCCTCATTTAATACGGAGGCTGCAACATCGTCGAAAACTAGACTCTCCACTGGATTGTTGTTCGTCAGGTTGATGATGAGTTGATCATACGAATCTGGTAGACTTTGAAGTAGAAGCTCTGCACGTTCATTTTCCTCTATATTATGACCCAACGTTGTGAGTTGTGAAAATAGAGTTTTCAATGTGTTGATGTGGTCGGTCACCATTGTAGATTCCACCATTCGAAGAGTATAGAGTTTTCTCTTCAAGAAGATTTTGTTGTGTAGTGACTTGGCCTCGTACAATTTTGTGAGAGTATCCCATATTTCCTTCGCCGTATTTTTCTCTGCCACACTGGATAATACTCCATCCGCAAGTGCCAAGTGTAGATCAGAAATGGCATTGCCGTCTACCTCGTTCCACTTGTCATCAGTTATCTCCATGGGCCTTTCTCCAATTGCTGCCAAGCAATTATTTTTCCTCAATACAGCTTTCATCTTCATTTTCCACAACGAAAAATTATTTCCGTTAAATTTCTCAATTTCATACTTTGCCGCCATTTTGTTGATAAATACTGCACACAAGTTAGTGTACCACCTTGAATAGTTGTGAGTATATGTGAGAATGCACACCAGAAAAGTTCCCAGGAAAGACTGGAGGGGTCACAATGGTCCCACTTAAAACCCAGACTCCTTAAGCTCTTATCGCCTTTGTGACAGAACTTTCCTAGACATGTACAGAACCACACAGTTGCTTTACTCACACCACTATTCCCTGCTTTGCACCGCAAAATTCTTGGATCGCTTCCACCGTTTCACGTGAATAGTACCGCATATGTGAATAGTACCGTATGCCGTATACGTGAATAGTGCCGTATACCGTATACGTGAATAGTGCCGTATGCCGTATACGTAAATAGTACCGTATACATAGAAAAAACCGTATACGTGAATAGTGCCCCTTCGTGAACAGTTCCTGACTCCAAAAAAATACAACCAATAGCTCTGATACCACTGTTAGGAAATTGGTGGGTGAAGCAGACACGCAGCTAAAGTAAAATTGAAAATAAAATAAAGAACAAGCACACTAGAGGACACCAGAAATTACGTGGTTCGGCTTTTAGCCTACATCCACGGGCGAAGACAGAAGGAAATATTTTACTAGTGAAAAGGAGTTACAAGTATTGTAATATTTTAGCTCACTACCCAAAACCCCAATACACCCAAACTCTCAAATCACTAAAATAAGAGCTTATAAATGCAAGCTCTTAAACTTTCTCTCAACTCCCTTAATTGCTCTCAAGAATGGAATGAATAAGCTCTTCAATTGCACTTCTATTTATAGCAAAATGATGGCCAAGAAAGTCCAAACCGTGTTCATCAATTTCTTCTTCAAACATTTCTTTTTTCCATTTTCCTCTTCAAGTATTTCGGCCCATTTTCAATCTTCAAAGCCGTGTGCAAAAAAGCTTGTTTATTCAAAGCTTCTAGATGCATTCAAAGCTTCTAGATGCAGCCAATATTGACACGACGATCTTCAGAACTTGGCTTATGATGTTGAAGACCTGTTGGATGAGTTCGAAACTGAAACTCTGTGGAGGGAGTTGTTGCATCAAGAACCAGCTGCTGCTTATCAACCCAGTACTAGCACGAGTAAGTTTCGTAAGACTTAAAATTCCTTAAGAATTGCTTTTCTTTGGCAAGCAGAGCAAAATAAACCAAAGAGCTTTTGTATTCGAAAATAAAACTTGAATTGCTTTCAATGTTTACAGGCCAACGTCTATATATACATAAAAGAACAAAATGACAGCTAGCTAAAAGATAACAAATTCAGTTAAAACAAAAACAATCCGTGAATCATTGGCCAATGATATAATGCTTCTAGAATCTTCATCCATTCATCCCATGTGCTGATATTCCTTTGTGTAACTGTTTTGCCACCTCATTGAATTCATCTCATTTCTTTCATCAGCTGACTGTAAATGTGTGTAGCTCAGGTGGCATGCCACTGTGTCATTAAGGTCAGCTGTTGACTGGCCAAGATCATGGCTGTTATGGCTGCTATTTTCAACACCCTCTCTCAAACACAAGGTTTTGTCAAACACCTTGAGTTTGCTTCTGAAGCAGCTAAATTTGTAATAAGGTAACGGCTTAGTTAGAACATCAGTTATTTGATCTTTGCCTGCAACAAAGCTAATTTCCATTTCACCTCTAGCTACCTTATCCCTGATAAAATGTAGGTCTATCTCAAAGTGCTTAGTTTTTGAATGAAAAACAGGGTTGGTGGCTATTGCAGCTGCACTTGTGCTATCACTCAAGATTGTTGGTGTTCTTTGTATCTCTAATTTCAGCTCACTTAGTAAGGAGCTAATCCATGTGAGTTCTGTAGCACAAAGGGCCATTGCTCTGTATTCTGATTCAGCCGTAGATCTAGCAACCAAACCTTGCTTTCTTGAACTCCAAGCAATGAGATTTCCACCCAAAAATACACAATAGCCACTGATAGACCTCCTGTCATCCAAATGGTTTGCCCAGTCTGCATCTATGTAAGCTACTAGATCAAAGTACTCTGACTTCTTGAATTTTAGACACATGTTCATGGTATTTTTGAGATACCTTAATACTCTTTTGCATGCTATCCAGTGAGGTTGCCTAGGATCAGACATGTCTTGGCTGAGCTTGTTCACTGAGTAAGCAAGCTCGGGCCTTGTGAGTGTTGCATACTGCAGGCTGCCTATAACACTTCGATACAGTGTGGGATCATGAAACTTTTCTCCTTCATCCTTCTTCAACTTTTCCGTGGTACTGAAAGGTGATTCAATTCCTTTACAGTCACTCATTTCTGTTTTGGCAAGCAAATCTTGAATATACTTGGTTTGAGACAGCAAAATGGCATTTTGTTTTTAGTTCACCTGAATCCCTAGAAAAAAGTTTAGCTCTCCTAGATCCTTTAAGGCAAAGGTCCTATTTAAGTTGCTAACCAGCTCTTCAATGCTACCATTGTTATCACCAGTAATAATAACATCGTCAACATAAATAAGCAGTATAACTATCTTAGATTTAATTCTCCTGTAGAATAATGAGGTATCACACTTAGAGTTTTCAAATTCCCAAGAGTTCAAGGCACCTTTTAAGTTTGTCAAACCATGCCCTGGGGGCTGGTCTCAAACCATACAATGCTTTCTTTAATCTGCATATTTGATTAGGCTTGCTTTTGTTCACAAAACCTTCAGGCTGTGGCATGTAAACCATCTCTGTCAACTCACCATTCAAGAAGGCATTGTTTATATCTACCTGTCTCAGCAACCAGTCATTGTCTACTGCCAAAGTAAGGATGATTCTGATTGTTGCAGCCTTAACAACTGGGCTGAAAGTCTCTGTGAAATCGATGCCTGGAATTTGCAAGAACCCCTTCACCACTAATCTGGCCTTATATTTGTTTATGGTTCCATCTGGATTCTCTTTGACTCTGTATACCAATTTATTTCCAATCAGCTTGTAGTTTGAGTCATTTAGTACCAAGGTCCATGTTTCATTTTTTATCAACGCATTGTACTCATCTTCCATTGCCTTTTTCCAACTCGGTTCTTTTAAAGCTTCTGAGGTGTTTGAGGGTAATGCTATGTGTGGTTGAGTGGTGATTTAGTACAACTTTGGTTTAAAGATCCCTTCCTTAGATCTTGTTACCATAGGATTTGATGGTACAACTTCTTTTGTGTTGGGTGCTGTGATAGGGGATGAAGGTTGATCATTTGCGTGAGGCTGGTGATTTGAATGAGGTGAGGATAACTGATTATTTGACATCATGTCAGTGCTCAAATTCTGTTGTGTCTTACCTTGGTCAAGGTTCTGGGATTGCTCCGTATTTTCAGGAGCTTCAAGAGAGTGGCTTTGATCAGCTGCTGACTGAGTGTTTTGAGGAGTATCAAGGAAGAATGACACGACCTGAAATTTTTCTAAAAGATTAAAGAAATCATTCTGACTTGTGGACTCTTGCCTACTGAACTTGGGGTCATTAGATAAAGGGAATGAGCTTTCATTGAACTTGACACTTGCAGAGACATATATTCTACCTGAGTGATGCATGCAAACATATCCTTTGTGAGTTATGCTTATTCCTAGCAGTGTGCATTTGGCGGTATGGAAATCAAACTTGTGCTTGTTGTATGGTCTCAAAAATGGATATCATTCACATCTAAACACTTTGATTTGTAAATAATTTGGTTTGTAATGGTAAAGCATTTCAAAGGGAGTTTTGTTCCTAATAACAGGTGAAGCTAATCTGTTGATAATGTAGATGGCATAATTGAAGGCTTTTTGCCAGAATTTTAATGGCATTTTAGCTTATGCTAGCAATGTGAGTCCAGTTTCTACCACATGTCTGTGCTTTCTCTCAACATTGCTATTTTGTTCATGTAAATAAGGACATGATTGTCTTAATATAATGCCCTCTTTGTCAAGAAATGGTTTGAATGGTTTAAACTCTCCTCCCATGTCTGTCTGTAGTGCTTTAATTTTCAGATTCAATTGGTTTTCAATTTGACTTTTGAAGGTGATGAATGTGTTGAGAGCTTGGGATTTTATTGTCAAAGGAAACAGCCAGGTGTATCTTGTCATGTCATCCACAAAAGATATGTAATATCTATGTCCATGACTTGAGAGAATTGGTGCTGGTCCCCATAAGTCAGCATGAATCAGCTCTAAGGCCTTGCTGGTTTTAGTTTATGTGCTTTCGAAATTTTGCTTAGATTGTTTTCCATACTGACATGCACAATAAAATGAAGGAACAAAATTCTTGTTTAATTCGAACTGATTACAAGACAACAAGGTGCTTTTCAGAGCAAACTCATTTGGATGCCCTAGTCTGAGATGCCAGAGATCAATATCCTTTAAAGCATCATTGCTTGATTTATCAGTTTCAGAAGACTCAATACAAACATTAGCTAACTTGACACTACTAGAATTAAATGATAGCATAGACACTGGATTGCTGATGCAATTTATTGACTTAGGCATAAAAGATGAAGGCAAAACAGCAGCATAAGGAGTTTTGTTCCCACTCAGGTGAGTAGGCAGGCACAACAACTCATAAAGCCCCTCTCTAGCCACTCCTTTCACCAAAATTTTCCCTTGTCTCTTGTCCTTGATAAAACACACAGATTTTTGAAATTCAATGTCAATATCATTGTCATGCAATAATCTGGAAATGCTAATGAGATTTTTAGTGATGCTTGGCATATATAATATGTCATTCAAGGCAATGTGTTTATGTGGATTTGAAGTGGAAAGCATAGAGTTACCAACATGAGAGATCAGGAGTTTTTCACCATTTCCAACAGTTAATTTTTCATTACCTTGATACTCGGAGTTGATGTTTATGTTACCAAGGGCATTTGTCACATGGTTTGTGGCACCACTGTCCAGGTACCAGGCTCCACTGCTTTGGCCATCAGTTGTAGCCACATATGCACCTCTTGGTTCTCTCCTTTGGCTTGGTTGTGGCACATAATTCTTTTTGAATCTGTGCCAGCAATCAGCAGTTGTGTGTCCCATTTTCCAGTAAATTTGACAATGCCCCTTTGGATTTGAACCATCCTCATCACTTACAGCTTTGCCTTTCCCTTTGTCCTAAGAGTTATGATTTCCTTGAACATGACCAGATCCATTTCCAGGAGTTCTGAAACTATGCCAGGCTTTCCAGCCCTGTTATGGTTGTTCCAATTTCTTTTTCCATTTCTTGTTTGTGCATAGTTTGCCTCTATAGTCCCTGAGCTTAAGTTATGTTCAGTTCTGTTTTCTTGGCTGAGAAGCATGCCATAGACTTCAGAATGTGAGGGACTTTCCTGCATTGAGTTTATGCTAGCTACAACTGAGTCATATTCTAATCCCAAACCAGCAAATACACACATGATAAAGTCATCATCACTCATGTTACTCCCTGCAGCTCCAAGAGCATTCAATATAGACTTCATTCTAGAGTTATACTCTTGAATAGTTAATGAACCCTTTTTGGTGGTCTGGATTTGTGTTCTGGGGTGTAAGATTCTAGCTCTAGTTCTTGCATCGAACTGATTGGAAAGAGTTGTCCACACCTCAAGAGAGGTGGAACAATCCACCATAGTGCCTAAAACTTCCTCAGTCAGTGAAGATAACAACCAACTTAGAAGAATGTGGTCTTGTTTCTTACAGACTTGGTATTCTGGGTTGGGTATAGTAACTATTGTTTGGTCTTGTCCAAGGTTTATGAAAACTCTAGGAGGGCAGATATGACTGCCATCTATGAACCCCTCAAGCTCATTTGCTCTAATGCTGGAAATCACTTGTGATCTCCAGAGCATGAAATTGTTTTGATTTAGCTTAATGGGGGTTGTGAATACATATGTGCTACTAGTGATGTGTTGAGTGGGTGAGGGTGTGTTGTGACTCGAACTTCGTTCAGTGTTTTGATTTTCATTTTGATTCAAGTTGCCCATCTGATCATTTTGGTTCACATTTGCTTGTGTGCTGCTGCTGCTTGCCATAGCTTTAAAGATGGCTCTGATACCAGCTTAAAATTCCTTAAGAATTGCTTTTCTTTGGCAAGCAGAGCAGAATAAACCAGAGAGCTTTTGTATTCGAAAATAAAACTTGAATTGCTTTCAATGTTTACAGGCCAACGTCTATATATACATAAAAGGACAAAATGACAGCAAGCTAAAGGATAACAAATTCAGTTAAAACAAAAACAATCCGTGAATCATTGGCCAATGATATAGTGCTTCTAGAATTTTTATACATTCATCCCATGTGCTGATATTCCTTTGTGTAACTGTTTTGCCACCTCATTGAATTCATCTCATTTCTTTCATCAGCTGACTGTAAATGTGTGTAGCTCAGGTGGCATGCCACTGTGTCATTAAGGTCAGTTGTTGACTGGCCAAGATCATGGCTGTCATGGCTACTATTTTCAACAGTAAGTTCATTCCTACTTGCTGCACCAATTTTAGCCCTCGATCTGTTCAGTTCGAATCCAAGATGGTGTCGAAAATGGAGGAGGTTACTGCTCGGTTGCAAGACATTGAAAGGCAAAAAGGCCTGCTGAAGCTGAAAAATGTAATTTCAGATGGGAAGTCTAGAAATGTCAGACAAAGATTACCCTCAACATCTTTGGTGAACGAAGCCGAGGTATATGGCAGGCAAAAAGAAAAGGAGGAGATTGTTGAATTGTTGTTGAGGGATGATTTAAGAGCGGATGATGGATTCTCTGTTATTTCTATAATTGGAATGGGCGGCGTCGGGAAGACAACTCTCGCTCAGCTTGTCTATAAAGATGATCGAGTGCGACGTCGTTTTGAGATCAAAGCATGGACTTGTGTCTCTGAGGATTTTGATGTTTTCAAGGTAACAAAATCAATGCTCATGTCCATTTCTAACGTGACTGTTAATGATAACGATTTAAATTCACTTCAAGAGAAGCTGGAGAAGGAACTGCTTAAAAAGAAATTTTTGTTTGTTTTGGATGACTTGTGGAATGACAATTACAATGATTGGGAGCTTCTGACCCAACCGTTTAAAGCTGGCACGCCAGGAAGTAAGATTATTGTAACCGCTCGCAATCACGATGTCGTATTAAAGGTGGGAAGTGCTCGAGAATATGCACTGGGAGTGTTATCAGAAGACGACTGTTTGCGTGTGCTCACTCAACACTCCCTGGGGGCTAGGGATTTCAACATGCATCAATCGTTGAAGGAAGCCGGACAGAAGATTGCCATGAAATGCAAAGGATTGCCGTTGGCCGCAAAAACTCTTGGTGGTCTTTTACACGGCAAAGATGACCCTAAAGACTGCGAAATTGTGCTCAAAACTGAAGTATGGGATCTCGCAGATGACAAATGTGATATTATACCGGCCCTAAGAGTGAACTACCGTTTTTTTCCTCCACAGTTGAAACAGTGCTTCGCATACTGCTCATTATTTCCCAAAGATTATGAATTTCAAGAAGAGCAGATAATTTTATTATGGACGGCTGAAAGTTTCTTGCACGAAGAAAACAGTAAAAGGAAAATGGAAGATTTGGGCCGCGAGTTCATTAAGGAGTTACATTCAAGGTCATTATTTCACCAGTCAACCTATTATGCATCCCGATTTGTGATGCACGACCTATTAATGACCTTGCTCGGTGGGCTGCCAGGGAGACATGCTTCAGAATGGACAATAGGTTAGACTCCATCTGCAACGTACGACAATTGCGAACCTTTTTACCAATAAACTTATCCGATTTCCGGCCTCGTCGTTATTTGGCTTGGAGTGTTCTTCAGCGGCTGTTGAATCTCCCGCGCTTAAGGGTATTTTCTTTGCGTGGGTATAACATCTTCGAGCTATCGAAGGCATTCGAAAATTTGAAGCATTTATGGTTTCTTGACTTATCTACAACTAAAATTGAAATTTTGCCTGAATCAATTAACACACTGTACAACTTGCATACACTTTTATTGGAAGATTGTCGCCAGCTTAAGAAGTTGTGCAAAGACATGGGAAACCTGACGAAGTTGCATCATCTGAACAATTCTAATGTTGGGTCATTGGAGGAAATGCCGAAGGCAATTGGTAAATTAACTTCTCTCTTCAATGGGGTGTTCGGTACTATACTTTTGGATCGCACTACAGTTTTAGAGATGCGGTGAAGCCTAAAACTGAAACACAAGTGATTGCCATGCTAAAACCTCATCAAATGCTGGAGGAGCTCACTATCACAGGCTATGGTGGTACTAAATTTCCAATTTGGTTAGGAGATTCTTTATTCTCAAAATTGATGCGTCTTAAATTTGATAATTGTGGCACGTGTACATCTTTGCCATCAGTAAGGCAACTACCATTTCTAAAGGATCTTGTGATAAGTGGAATGGGTAGAGTAAAGAGCGTGGGTTCGGAATTTTATAAAAGCAGTTTCTCAGTGTCTTTTCCATCACTGGAGACTCTTTCGTTTGTGGATATGCAGGAATGGGAAGAGTGGAATCCTCATGGATCTGCCCAAGAAGTTGATGAAGCATTTCCTAAGCTGCAAATGCTTTCTGTTTGTAGTTGTTCTAAACTTCAAGGAGCATTGCCCGAACGTCTTCTTTTATTAGAGAGGCTCAACATTTTTAGATGTGAACAGCTGCTAGTGACACTTCAATGTCTTCCTGCTCTCCGTGAATTAGAGATCGATGGATGTAAAGGCGTGGTGCTGAGCAGCCCAATCGACCTCAGCTCATTGAAATTAGTGCATTCAGGGGATATGGCAAAAGAAGTGTTTGAACAAGGGCTACCTAAATTGGAACGTTTAGAGATTCAACATGTTCGGGAGCAAACATATTTATGGCAGAGTGAAACTCGGTTGCTGCAAGACATTAGATCCCTTAATCGGTTGCAGATTTCAAGATGTCCCCAACTTCTTTCCTTGGTAACAGAGGAAGAACATGACCAGCAACAGCCAGAGTTGCCTTGCAGGCTTTAATTTTTGGAATTGCGTAATTGTGAAGGCCTTACAAGGCTACCACAAGCATTGCTCACCCTTAGTTCCCTTACAAAGATGCGGATATATGGCTGCACTTCACTTGTTTCATTTCCCGAGGTTGCTCTGCCTTCCTAGTTGAGAACAGTTAAAATTGAAGATTGCAATGCTTCGGAATCCTTACTTGAGGCATGGATGCACAACTCCAATTCATCTCTTGAGAGTTTGAAGATTCGGAGTTGTAATTCACTTGTTTCATTTCCATATTTTGCTCTACCGTCCTAGCTGAGAACAGTTACAATAGAAGGATGCAATGCTTCAGAATCCTTACCTGAGGCATGGATGCAAAATAACAGTACATCTCTTGAAAGTCTGGCAATTGATAGCTGTGATTCTTTGACATATATTGCTAGAATCAAGCTACCTCCGAGCTTGAAACGGCTGATTATCTTTAGATGTGATAATTTAAGGCCTTTGACAGGGGAACAAGACATCCGCAGTAGCTGCAGTGGGTGCACCTCCCTCACATCCTTTTCTTCAGAAAACGAGTTACCGGCCACGCTAGAGCACCTTGAGGTTAGTTCTTGCTCGAATCTTGCTTTCTTGTCACGGAATGGAAATCTACCTTAGGCTCTTAAGTACCTCAAGATCGAAGACTGTTCAAAGCTGGAGTCGTTAGCAGAAAGGTTGGACAACACATCCCTTGAAGAAATCACTATTTCGTGGCTTGAAAATCTTAAATCATTACCCGTCAGTTTGCATAATCTCCACCATCTTGAAAAGATTAGGGTAGATGGATGGCCAAATCTTGAGTCATTTCCCGAAGAAGGATTGCCTTCTGCGAAACTGACTGAGCTCCAAAAACTTGCTGTGAAAATTTTAATATACTCATGAGGGCACGAATCTAGAGATAGAATAGTGGTAACGAGGTCAATCCCACAGGGATTGTTATAAATTGAAAAGTATAATTTAAATCTAAAATTAATATTAATTCTAACCTAGTTGACTAAATTGAGTTTCTAAGAAAATTAAACCAATTTAACTGAGGAAGCAATTAAAATAAAGGAGAATTCAATAAGATAAGAATTACGAAGGTTTTAGAATCCACCACTATTCAATTAGTAATTATCTAAATATTCATTAATCTCCAATTTTAGCGTGACAACTCGAAATCAATCTATGTCATCTCATGGATATAACAATTAAGCCCAAGTAATTAAATCTAATGTAGGTTATTTTTATACTTAATAGTATGACATCTACGCATCCCATGTAAACATATTGAAAAACAAATAGTCAAAATTTCCCTAAGCACTCTATGTAAACAATTTAATGAAAGACATAAAATCAAAGACAATCATGTATAAACTTTATAGATCCGAGCATAGATTTAATCAAATATTAATTCTAACAATCAATAATGCATGACTGAATTGATGAAAAAATTTTATTAACATCCAATTAATCATGTAAAATAAAAACCATAATCATCAAAGAACATATATAGAAAATTAATTAAATAAAAAATAATTATTTTATTAAATAGGGTTTCATCCTTAACTACAGTATAAGAAAATTAGCTAGACATACTTAAATTAGGAGCAACAAAATGAATAAAGTCAGCCATGAGAACCGAAATATTGTTGCTGCAGCTGCTCTCTATTCAAAGCCGAATTATGCTTCCCCCCCCCCCCCCCCCCCCGCTTTTGTTTCCGTCCAGCCTTTTATTCAAAAGCAAAACTCCCTTTTATATTGCTTGGCCACCAAATCCTATTGTGATTCTAATAACTAAACCAACTCTTACAAGCTAAAGCTCTAAGCCTGCCACGTAATTGAAAACAATAAAAGCCAAAAGCTATTCATTTCCTTCCTTTATTCTATTTTGACTTTCCATTCAAAGACTTAATTAAAAGCTTTGTTTTATGTGCTGCCCACTTTAGCTTTAAACTTCTTTGTTTGCACGAGCATGGATATTGTTGAAGTGTGAGCTCTGAAACTGGTTTCCAGAAATTCATACGATATGTCAGTTCGTGATTGGAACAAAATACGACTGGTCGGTTAAAGTCTTTCAAAGCCGTATGACAAAGATGTTCATTCATCCATCTGTGAGTAAGTAAAACACGTGGCCATCACATGCTTCCACTTATCTATACGACTTTGCTGAGTGCCGTTTTAGAGTCTTCATTTAACGTGATACAAACACGTGGCTCTGAAGGTCGTTAAGTTCTGTTACAAGAGCGGGAAGATCTGGGTTTGATTGACAGAGGAGAGCTGACTGGTGGGGGTTTTTTCTGGGCTCTCTTAAGCGTGTATATATAGCCTTAAGGGATACGGAATCAGTGTGTGTGTTGCTTGTAATTTCATCTTAAAGCTTGTATCTTGTTCCTGGTGATTGAATAAAGATTGTTGCTCTGTTCTTCAGTGGATGTAAGCCATCTCCAGGCTGAACCACTTAAACTGTTTTCTTTTGGTTGATTGCTGTTCTTTGGCTTCTTTCTGTGTATCTTTTATTTGTTTCTTAAAGTGTTTCTTAGTCCAACATCAGAGTGTTTAGAGCAGTCTTGGGGAATCTTGGTTGATTAAGTTCGATCAAGTCTTAACAAATTGGTATCAGAGCCCAACAACTCTGATTCTTGTTTCAAGAAATGGCAACCTCTAAGTTTCAAGTCGAAAAATTTACTGGAGAGAATGACTTCCATCTATGGAGACTTAAGATGAGAGCTTTGTTGGTTCACCAAGGGCTTGAAGAAACATTGGGTGATCCAAGATCTGAAAAGAAGCCCAGCAAGCTCAGTGAAGAAGAAATGCAAGATGCATTAAACAAGGCTCATAGCACCTTGATCTTGAGTCTGGGTGATGGAGTGCTGAGGGAAGTTGGGGATCAGACAACTGCTGCAGGCCTCTGGAAGAAATTAGAAGATCTCTATACGAAAAAGTCTCTAACTAAGAGGCTTTGCACCAATAAGAGGCTGTATACATTACAGATGGAGGAGGGTAGCTCTCTGGCAAATCACATTGATAACTTCAACAGAATCATCCTTGATCTGGAAGATATCAATGTGAAACTGGAAGATGAAGACAAGGCAATAATCTTGTTGTCATCTCTCCCACCTTCTTATGAACATTTCGTGGACACATTACTATATGGAAGACAGTCAATAACCATGGCTGATGTGAAAGATTCTCTCAGTTCAAAAGAGGTTACAAGAAAGTCAGAAGTAAAAGATGGAGAAGGCTTAACAGCAAGGGGTAGACCAGAAAAGAAAGAATACAGTAATAAGAACAGAAAACGCAGCAAATCAAAGTCAAAGAACAAAAATCTGAAATGTTTCCAGTGCCACAAGGAGGGACATTTCAAGAAAGACTGTCCAGAGAGAAAGAGCAAGGAAAAAGATGGACTCAAAAAGAATGGAAATGCTGCTGTTGCATCAGAAGAAAAGGATGATGAAGGCTATGACTCAGCTGGTGTTCTTCTAGTCACTGGAACTCAAACCAATGGTAAGTGGGTGTTGGATTCTGGATGCACTTATCACATGTGCCCTGATAAAAATCTCTTTTCCAGTTATAGATCTTTTAATGGTGGGGAAGTCATGATGGGAAACAACTCACTTTGTAAAGTGGTTGGACTTGGAACCATTAGGCTTAAGATGTTTGATGGGGTGATTAGGGAATTAAGTGAAGTAAGACGTGTCCCTGAGCTAAAAAGAAACTTAATATCCCTAGGGATCCTTGATCAAATGGGTTGTATCATTAAAATGGAATCTGGAGTTATGAAGATAATTAGAGGGTCCATGGTGATAATGAAGGGGGCTAAGAATAATGGCTTGTATGTGCTGCAAGGGACAGCCATCACAGGGGATGTTAGTGTCTCAACTATCAAGAATCCAAACAAAACACTAATGTGGCACATGAGATTGGGGCATATGAGTGAAAGAGGGATGAAGATATTAGAAAAACAGGGAGTCTTGGGGGATGATAAGATGGGTCCTGTTGAGTTCTGTAAGGTATGTGTCCTAGGAAAATCCTCTAGAACTAGCTTTAAAACTGCAGTGCATAAGACCAAAGGGACCTTAGATTACATCCACTCTGATCTGTGGGGACCAGCACAGACAACTTCTTTAGGTGGAGCTAAATACTTCCTATCCTTGATTGATGATTATTCTAGAATGGTTTGGGTGTATCTCTTAAAGAGTAAGAATGAAGTCTTTGAGAAGTTTAAGCAGTGGAAAGTACTGGCAGAAACACAAACAGGTAGAAAAGTCAAGAGGCTAAGGACTGATAATGGTTTAGAATTTTGCAATCAATTGTTTAATGATTTCTGTGCTCAGAATGGAGTTGTAAGACACAAGACTGTAAGGCACACTCCACAGCAAAATGGACTTGCTGAGAGGATGAATAGAACTCTCATGGACAAAGTAAGATGTCTGCTAATTCACTCAAAACTTCCTCAGTCCTTATGGGCTGAAACACTGATGACAGCTTGCTATTTAGTCAATAGAAGTCCATCCAATGGCATAGACTTTAAAACACCTGTAGAAATGTGGTCAGGCAGAGCTGCTAACTATTCTGATTTGAAGATATTTGGCTGCCCTGCATTTGCACATATAAAGCAAGGAAAGCTTGAGCCTAGGGCTCTGAAATGTGTCTTTCTTGGATATCCAGAGGGTGTGAAGGGCTATAGACTCTGGTGTACTGATCTAAAACCACCTAGGTGCATAGTCAGTAGAGATGTGGTTTTTAATGAGCAAGAAATGCTTAAGAGTCATGTGCAGAGGCTTGAAAACTCAGACCATGACACTGGTGTACTGAGAGATCAGATTAAGGTGGAGCTTACTGGAAAATCTGGAGATACAACTTCATATGAGGCATCAGAGGATGAAGAAAGAGATGCAAGAGTTTCTGATGAAGTTTCAGAAAACCAAACAACATTGCATGATTATCAGCTGGCCAGGGATAGAGAAAGGAGAGTTATAAGGGCACCAAAGAAGTATGCATATGCAGATCTGATTGCATATGCATTAACAGCAGCACATGAACTGGACTATGATGAACCTAAAACCTACAAGGAAGCTGTTTCAGGGAAAAATGCAGACCAGTGGATAAAAGCCATGAAAGAAGAAATGGATTCTTTGTATAAGAATGACACCTGGACACTTGTAAGAAAACCAGATAAGAAAAAAGTGGTAGGATGCAAATGGGTGTACAAACTCAAGCAAGGTATCACAGGAGTGGAACCAGTGAGATTTAAAGCCAGACTTGTTGCAAAGGGCTTCACTCAAAAGGAAGGGATTGACTTTACTGAGGTATTTTCACCTGTAGTGAGGCATGCCTCTATAAGAATCATCTTATCACTGGTGGCTGTAAACAACATGCATTTAGAACAAATGGATGTAAAAACAGCATTCTTACATGGGGAATTACAAGAGTATATAGTAATGGCTCAGCCTGAAGGCTTCACAGATGAATCAAAGGCTGACTGGGTTTGTCACCTGAAGAAATCTCTGTATGGACTTAAACAGTCCCCAAGACAGTGGTACCTCAGATTTGATAGCTTTATGTCAGAGCAGAAATTTCAGAGGTGTAACTTGGATTGTTGTGTTTACTTCAGAGAGGATTCAGGCTTGATGGTTTATCTGGTATTGTATGTAGATGACATGCTTATTGCCAGTGTGAGCATGAGCTTAATTGAAGATCTGAAACAGAAGCTTAAAGGAGAGTTTGACATGAAGGATCTTGGTCCAGCCAAGAAAATTCTGGGAATGCAATTATACAGGGATAGAAAAGCTGGTACTTTGTTTCTCAGTCAGGAAGGATACATCAGAAAGGTAATTGATAAGTTTGGAATGGCAAGCTCAAAGCCAGTTCAAACACCCTTAGCTCCTCATTTCAGATTATCATATCAGCTATGTCCAAAAACAGAAGCTGAAATATCTGAGATGATGAATATACCTTATGCAAGTGTTGTAGGCTGCCTGATGTATGCCATGGTCTTAACTAGGCCTGATCTATCCTATGTTGTGAGTGTTGTAAGCAGGTATATGGCAAATCCTGGAAAGGAACACTGGAGGGCTGTAAAATGGATTCTCAGGTACCTAAATGGGACAGCAACATATGGGTTAAAGTATGGAGGATCAAGACAAGATGACAGTCAGATTGTTGGGTATGTGGACTCCGATTATGCTGGGGATCTGGACAGAAGAAGATCACTTACAGGATATCTTTTCACATTCAACAATTGCACTGTCAATTGGAAAGCTCAACTGCAGAGTGTTGTGGCACTTTCAACAACAGAAGCTGAATACACAGCTGCTGCAGAGGCAGTTAAAGAAGCCATTTGGCTGAAAGGAATGCTTAAAGAACTTGGTGTTGATCAGAGGTCAATAATGATAAACTGTGATAGCCAAAGTGCTATATGTCTGAGCAAAAATCAGACACACCATGAGAAGACCAAGCATATTGATATCAAGTTGCATTTCATAAGGTTGGAAGTGTTAAAAGCAACAGTGAAGTTGCAGAAGATTCATACAGACAAGAATGTTGCAGATATGCTGACTAAACCAGTGACAACTGCTAAGTTCAAGCTATGCTTAGAACTAGCAGGAATCTGTCAAAAATAAGTGACAGATAGCTGAAGAGAAGAGTAGCAGATTCATGAAGGTTTCAAGCTCAAGGTGGAGAATGTTGAAGTGTGAGCTCTGAAACTGGTTTCCAGAAATTCATACGATATGTCAGTTCGTGATTGGAACAAAATACGACTGGTCGGTTAAAGTCTTTCAAAGCCGTATGACAAAGATGTTCATTCATCCATCTGTGAGTAAGTAAAGCACGTGGCCATCACATGCTTCCACTTATCTATACGACTTTGCTGAGTGCCGTTTTAGAGTCTTCATTTAACGTGATACAAACACGTGGCTCTGAAGGTCGTTAAGTTCTGTTACAAGAGCGGGAAGATCTGGGTTTGATTGACAGAGGAGAGCTGACTGGTGGGGGTTTTTTCTGGGCTCTCTTAAGCGTGTATATATAGCCTTAAGGGATACGAAATCAGTGTGTGTGTTGCTTGTAATTTCATCTTAAAGCTTGTATCTTGTTCCTGGTGATTGAATAAAGATTGTTGCTCTGTTCTTCAGTGGATGTAAGCCATCTCCAGGCTGAACCACTTAAACTGTTTTCTTTTGGTTGATTGCTGTTCTTTGGCTTCTTTCTGTGTATCTTTTATTTGTTTCTTAAAGTGTTTCTTAGTCAAACATCAGAGTGTTTAGAGCAGTCTTGGGGAATCTTGGTTGATTAAGTTTGATCAAGTCTTAACAGATATTCAATTTATTGGCTTCGGTTTCTTCGAACAAAATTTCTTGCACATTTGCTTAACTCCTTCCACAAATTGATTTGATCTTCAATGCTGTCCAATTGTTATTCTTTACGCACTTTTCATCCATAATCTCTAATTAATTCCCTATATAATAAAATAATTCAATTAATTAAAAATAACAAATAAAAATAACTAGTAATTATATAATAAAGGGTAAAATATGTATATAAATTATGCTCATCAAATACCCCCAAACATAGATTTTGCTAGTCCTCGAGCAAAACTAAAACTAAAACTAAAAACAAAAACAAAAATAACAAAATAAAAAGTAAATCCTAACTAAACCACTTTCGCAGCTGATCGCGATTGCATTTAGCGTATGCAACAAGCCTTTAAACTCCTAGGCGGGCCTAGTGGACGAGTTATAGTCTCGTGAGGGCTTCAGTGATGATACCCACAAACATCATTTAAAAAAATAAATTAAATTAAATTAAATCAAAAGAACGAAAAACTTTAAATAAAACATGAAAAATAGCCTCAAAGATTGCAAAAATTATATAGCTCGAAGAAAATTTCAAATATTGGCAAAGTTCTAACTTTAATTCAATAATCAATCCTATCTCTCTTTCGATTCTTGTAGTGTGTGTGTGAAATCAATTCAATCAAATCCATTCCCAAAATCTTCAATATCAACAGCCTTCGTCTCAAACAAAGAAAAGAGTAGGTCAAACTAATCTTACCATCTTGATCTTTAATTTTTTTTTTCTCTCATAGGCTTTTATGTGCATTTTCTTTTAATATTTTTTTTAGCACATGCACTTGATTTTTTTCTTTTTCTCTTCTTTTTTTCTTTTCTTTTTTAACCATAGTCATGAGCTTTCACTCTACCCCTTAAGGTAGCCTTCTTCTCATGGTGGATTATCCTCTACATACTTGTGGTACATAGGCCTAAATTACTCAAGGATAACTTCACTCTTAAGGGTTATAGGTAGCTATTTCTGACTTTGGCGCTTGTGTATACTATTTTGCATTGTGGAGATAAGAATCAAGACAAACAGTCATTTACTCTATCTAAAATTCTCAACTCAGGCTACGTCAATCTCAAATTTCAAGTCAAAATTATGAAAGAATTAATATTAGTGCTCATGGTTTAAAGAATCTCAATCAAGAGGAACTAACACAAGAATCAAGTATAAACTAAGACAATATTCAACCCTTTCTAAAAACTATATTCATTGTCAATCAAATTCTTATCATTGGCTTTTCACATAAAAACAAAAAGAAAAAAAAAATTTGAATTTTTTTGAAAATTTTTTATTTTTTTAATAACAAACAAAACACACCACACACTATTCACACCCCCAAACTTATTCAGAACATTGTCCTCAATGTTTCACAAACAAAAGATATGCATGCAAAAAGATGAAAATTAAAATTAAAACATAAATAATAAGAAAGAAAGTTGGAGAGAATACACCTGGATGGGCTGGGAAAGCTTAAAAAAGAATGACAATTGTTCATGTTTACTGTTCATCCGCATAAAAAATATTAATTTTCCAAAAACACAATAAAATGCAGAAAATAAATGACACGAAGATTTTTACGTGGTTCGGATTAATCAATCCTACATCCATGAGGCCACGCCCAGATGAAAAGTAATTCACTAAGTTGAGATGTTACAACCTATGGATTTACCAAACTTAAGACTCTCACTTACAGTTTACTCAACCTTAGAATGAATCTGCTTCTCTTGAATAATTACTACCCCTCTTGATCCACAATCCTCAAGGCACTTCGCAAAGTGATCAATAGCAACTCTTCAATGTCTAGTGATCCAAGATCCATATAGACTCTCCACAGAGATGAAAAGAAGATAAGAAAACAAATGAACACAACATTATGCGCCAAATCCGGATTCTTTGGGGAGGAGACCGAATTTTGCTTCTCTGCTTTATGCTCTATGTTGTGCGATCACCCTTCAATTGTGAAATATCTCTCTTTATATAGGCACTAGGGTTTCACCAAAATAGCAAGTCTTGAAAGACTTGAATTCTTTGCAAATAAGAGTTTCTTTCCTCGTATAATTCCCATGAATCTGAATAGGATTAAATATGATCTTCTTGCCTTACTTGCCTCTGATGGTTGTCGAAGCCAACAAAAATAAATTCCTACTCTAAATAAATTGTGTATAGTGATTGAGCAGGGTCGCGTCCACAGAGATCGGTAATTATTTAAATCCTTTTGAAACGTAAAACGTAAAATGGGGGAATTGTTGACAATAATAAAAATCAAATTGAAATAACAAGAATGCAAATTAAAGTTGTAATTCAAATTGGAGAAAGCTCTGGTTGAAGGAATTAACTCAGCTTGATTCGACTACTGATCATTGATTCAAATATAGATTATTATTACTTATGAATAGACCGGTTATAGCTATTGAGACCCTCTAATAGCCAATCTCTCCTTAACTAGTCGATAACCAAGGTACGACCGTTGGTTATTTCCCTAATCAATGGACAACCCTAGATACGATCATAGGATTTAATCAATTGACAGCCTAAAAAACCAGAGAAACCCAAATCCTAATCAACACATATGATGATTCATTTAAATTAGATTGTTTATTCTCACAACACAACTCTCTGCTATGTTATTTGTCACAAACATTAAATTCTTCATACGATAAATCCTTTAATTGACAATAGATTAAGTTGATAATTAAATAGTGGCCAATTACCTAATTAACAAACATAATCATAAAAATAATTCAGAGAATAAACAAATACCCAAAAAGCAATAAAACAATTAAAGCACAAGAAAGATCTCACAGTAGTGATGAATCAAAGCTTTATTATCCTTCAACCAGAAAAATAGGTTTAGTTCTTCATAGAGAGAAGAGAAAAATTAAGATCTAGGGTTTATTTCTTTTCCTCCAATCCAAAATCCCCCCCTTTTTCACAATAGATTCCTCCCTTAAATACTCTATCTCTCTTCTCTTTTAGAATTCTATTTAAAATAAAATCCTAATATCTGAAATATTAAATTCGTAATTACAAAAATAACCAAAAATACAAAACACGTTAAACTAAAAACTGCAGGTCCGCAGTTGACAGCACGCGCCCACGCCTTATCAACAAAGTTCTTCTGACGCTCATAATTTCTCCAAGAGAACAATCATCCTTAAACATCATCTTATAGCTCAATTTTATCATCAATCAATAAAATTGCACCTACAAAAGTAAAACACAAGTAAATCACTATTATTAAGTGCAAAACATTGATATTAAGGGAAGTAAATAATGCAAAACTAGTGCATAAATTGCACTCTAACAGCCTCCTAAGAAATATCTAGAGCATTTAATGACTTCTTGTTTGAACCAACTTCTTGCTCTAAATAGATCTCATGCGCCAATTATAGAATCTCACCATTAATTAAATTGCTAAAATAGATATCTAATTAAATTAGGAAACAAATATTCCTAATAAATTGGAATCTCTATTACAATATATGCAATAAATAAATTTCCAATTTAACTAGACTTGCCATAAAATGCCAACTCTATAAATAATGGACTTAACAATCTCCCAATTTGGCATTCTTGTGGCAAAAGCAATCCAACACAAGTCTTCCATGAACTTTGGCGCTAAGATATGAACTTGGACAAGTATAAACAACAACAAGGAACTAACCAAAATAATTGACAATTAGCATGTTAGTTCATGAAAATAAACCAAGGCAAGAATTAAAATAAATTGCTAATTTTATTGATCAATAAATGGAAAGACAACATTAAGCAGAAAATTAAGAGCAATAAAAATATAAAGGGTAATTTTTAAAAACCTCCCCTGAAGTTTGAGGCTGTTGCAAGTAGATGGCCAAAATTGTTTTATTTGTAAAAACCCCCTTGCCGTCAGTTAAATTTTCTGTTGACTGGTAGTTGACTTTGAAAAGACTATATTATCCCTAGTGACAGTGCACTGCGATCCTTTGCAACTCTCTTCAGTCAACTAGCAAACATCCCATGAAGTTGAGATGCGTTTTCCGGCGCAAATGATTTAACGATCGCAATTTGCATCTTTTCTCTTTTGCCGACAGCTCGTGAACCACCATCACAAAAGATACCATCTCATTCAGCAATAGCAAGAGAAGCCTTCGGCAGCAACGGTTCAGGTCTTTATAATCAATCGCAATTATTTATTTAGGGAAATGGGACATGTTAACTGACCATGTTGTTTGTTGACTAAGACAAATAAGCAACGAATTCCACGTCAGATAATTAGGAAGGATGCCCTTGCCAACCATTTGCACAAGGAGCATTGACGCACTCTGAAAACCACCCTTCTCACAAAGAGCCTTGATTAAAGGGCTGTAATGTCCACTACCAGGAAAAGAACCCCTCCCAATCCCACGGATATCTTCCTCAACGAGCTTCAAAGCAGTCCCAAGATTGCCTTGCCTGCATAACCCACTTAAAACAGCATTGAATGTTGATGCAATAGGTAAATAACCATGGCCGGTCATCTCCTTCATTAGCTCAGATGCTTCGCGCACTCGCTCTTCTTGGCAATATGCATAGATTAGGCAGTCATAAATAACAACATTTGAAATCCCCCCTTCCTCAATCATTTGATCAAAGCACCCTTTTGCATCTTCCACGTTGCCATCCACACAAAAGCCTAATATCTTCAAGCTCCTATCCACAGCTCAGAATCTACAACAGACGCCAACATTGGTGGCGGTACCTGGTATTGGCCGATACACCAAATTGCACTGACAAGCTTAAGCATCTCTTTGCCCAATCTTTTTCTTGATTTCAAATACAAAGCTATCTTTGCGTCGTCTTTTCTCCTTATAGCAACTTTGGCAGCAAACTGCTCTTCCTTGAGTGTCATAACAGATGTTTGGAAGATTCCAAATACATCGACGAAGCGAAGAAAGTCTTCGAGAAGCGTCTCAACCCACTCGTGTTGATTGCGAAGAGAGTCTTGTGTTTGAGGAAGATGGAGAATTTCATGCAGAGAATCATGAACGTCTTTGAGACGGCTCAAGCCGTCACAAAGCCAAGATGATGTTCTGTTATCGCAATGCACTGTCACTAGGGATAATATTGTCTTTTCAAAGTCAATTATCAGTCAAGAGAAAATTTAACTGACGGGAGGGAGATTTTTACAAATAAAACGATTTTAACCATCTACTTGCAACAACTTCAGACCTCAGGGAGGTTTTTAAAAATTACCCAAAAATAAACTCTCCCTAAGAACTAGAATCCAAAAATTAAAAATTCTTGAATAAAATCTCTCCCTAGAATGGAAAATACTACTCCCCTAACTCATTGCATTGAGCAATTGAAGACTTGAAACAAATTACTCCCTCTTTTTTGCCAAAAGATTAGAAAGGGAAGTAGTTTTGCATGCAATTTGGCCAAACGAGTAGAAAGATTAGCAATATCTTGTCCTTGTTTCAAAATGGTGGCCTCAAGATGGGCAAGATTAGGAGCAAAAGAGGCCGATGGAGGAGAAGAGCGAACAGAGGCTGCAACAAAAGTAGGAAGATCACGAAGAGTATTAGGAGGAGCTCCACTGGTGACGACGCGTGAGGGCGCGTGTGGCGGCGGTTGGTGGTCGGTAATGGCAGCATGAACAATGGCGGGAGTGGTGGTGATCCTAGGGTCAAAGGAGGAAGGGCCAGAGTGAAAACTATCTTCACTAGGATCACTTTTCATAGAGTCGCTGTCACTTAAATGCATAGATTCTTCAGGAGGTATTTGTCCAAATTTGGGACCAAAATCCTCATCATCATCAAGTATATGAATCTCATGAGGTCGTCCACAACCAGAACAAAGGTACGTGCCTCAAAGCGTAGATTCTACTGGAGATCATGCAGCTGATGAGCTGGTTTTGGTGATCATTTTTAAAGATATATGCTTGGATTCTGGTGAATCCTAAGGATATAACATTGATGCACCAACAAAAGTGCCGGAAATTACAGATGCATGAGACATGATCTATAAGGCACCAAGAGTTACATTGCGAAGACATTAACAAGGTACATTGCGAAGACATTAAAGAGGTTTCTCATGCCAAGGAAAGGGAGCTGCTTGGTTATGTTGCGTGGCAATCACGATAATTGGGTGCTCTCGCAAGCTGCAAGAAAGCAAAGCTTTAATTAATTATTCTAAGTAATCTGTTTTATCATCCTCTATTATTAAGTAAAGTTGTTTAATCCAAGTTCATTTCTGAGTTTGTATGCAGCTAGTTAAATTAATCAATGATTTTAACTAGTAGTGCTGCTGGAGGGCTCCCATCAATGTGTAATTTTAATTTCAAAATAAATTCAAATGTTGCAATTTTGTTTTGGCAATTTCGCAATAATGGAAAATGGAAAATTTAAAGAAAAGTGAAAAGAATAAATTTTGGATGGCAAAGCCTGTTTTTCTGCTGCACATTATTACACACTCTTGCTTGCTTTACTCACCACAAATCACAATCGCAAATAATTCACAATTGCAAAATAGACTTGTTCAATTTCTGAAGAATTTTTTGTCTTATTCATTTTTCATCTTTCAACCCAAAAAAAGGAAAATTTTATAGTCTCTACTACTCAAAATATTTTCCCTCTCACAATTACGTCTAAGGGTTGATATCTCCACATGAATATGTATTTCGTAATAATAATACAAAGTATTTAAACTCGCGTCTTAATGTTATGTGTCATTCATCTTATATACGATAAATTTTATAACTAGCAAAGCTATTTATCTGCCATCCAATGGGTACATACCACATTGGTTGAGAATCAAATGTTAGGATCTTAACATTATTCTAATTGTAAACAGATAATCAATTGATAACTAAACTAGAGATATGTTTAAGGAAAAGAGAAATTATTATATGTATTATTGGTTTGAAAATCCTGATACTCAAATTTTCTCAATTGTATGTCTGCATGATCTTATCTTAGGGTTCATTTTGCAGCATATACATAGAATTGATATTTAGTAAAGCTAAGTGGCTAAAATTAATAAAGATAAACCAAAATTTGAATGGGTGGAGACTAATACATACTTTTATAAAAAGCAAATGACCAAAATCACAAAAAGAGAATTTCACAAAACAGAGAAACTGAAAGTGCCATGATAAAAGAAAGATAAATAATAACTTGATTTATGCTCTTCTGTTGATTCAAACAAATAACGCTTGGCACTTATACCTAAAAATTGGAAAACAGCATTTTTGAAAAACAATTAATATCTAGCGGGCAATCAAAATGGGATTGCTGTGGATATTTGTTGAGTATTCCTAGACTTTAGTAGGGATTGATTTTACATACATTCCCTCCAACCTGCAATCACTTATGGTTGAAGATATTTTTTTTTTTTGAGGAGATGGTTGAAGATTTGAAGATATCAAAGCCATTGTTCGAGTGGGGACTGAACAGATTCTCTCAAGAAATTAACAATCGTCAGTGAATGTCCAGACCTGGTGTCATCTTCGCGGCGTCCTGCCTCTTTAACCGAACTGCAGATTTCAGATATGCCTGTAATTTAACTGTAGTATCAACCGCCTGTATCCATAAAAGAAGAAAATTATGTTTGGGATTCCATTATGCGCTCTATTATAACTGACTTTTCTACTGTTGAATCAATTTTCTTGTTTTTATCATTTGTGATCCCAAAGTTTTGGTTATACTGATCAAATTTTCTCTCTTGCTTATGTAGCTTTCTTTTTTCTTTTTTAAAAATCTGGAACCAGCGAAATTTCTAATTTCTCTTTCAGTATTGAGTTGTATAATCAATTCTCTTTTAGATTTGTCACGACCATCGGTGGTTGATATATATATATAAAACAAAAAAATAAAAGAAATTGCAATTTCATAGCTGAAGTTGTGGTCGACAGTATCTCAGAGCAAGAATCTGACCAGCAGAACATCAAAATCTGTGCATATGGAATATGATCTTTATGCCAGCTCTAGTTACCGCTGTAAATCAATTTTGCAGCTGAGGATTCATGAATCATGTTATTAGCATATTGCATATGGCCCTGTCTATGAGGTATTGCATTGAAAAGTCAAATGGTCGACTACCAATTTCAAAAAAGCAAAAGTTAGGTTTTGAAAATATGCAAATTGAATAAATGGCATGGGACAGCTAGCATGTATTGCATGACAAATTTGGCACCAATTACCAAATTTGTCAATTTAGCCACTTAAAGTCAAATTGAAGCCGTGTGGAGGTGAGCATGTTTTGCCTATAAATAGATATGCAAAATGCATTTGTAAAATCATCCCAATTTGAGAGAAATAGAGAGCAATTGCAAGTGAGTTCTTTAAGAGAATTTGAGAGAGTTTCTACTTGAGTGTTCTAGTGAGGTTCCATTTGGGTGTATTGGGGTTGTGGGTTTTGTGAGTTTTTCCCACTTTTATAAATTTTCATTGTTAGTAAAATTATCTTTCAGTCTTTACCCGTGGACGTAGGCATTACGTCGAACCACGTAAATTATTGTGTTCTATTTTCTTTGTATTTGTTTATCACCACATTTATATTTCTCCAAAAGTTGCAGTATTAGTAATTGCTCAACCCACGTTTCCGCAACAAGTGGTATCAGAGCCGACGGTTCGTACTTGGGGGGATACGGTACTATTCACGTATACGGTACTATTCCCACATACAGTACTATTCATAAATACGGTGGAGACGGCCATTTATACTTGGGAGACAGTCTATTGTAAGTAGTGTGTATTTTTGCATGTCTAGGAAAGTTCTATGAACAAAGGCGATAAGAGTCTAAGGATTTTGGTTTTTAATTGGGACCTAGTTCCCGTCCAGTTTCCTAGGAACTTTCCTGGTGCATTTATTCACGCGAAATAAACATCATAGAGGCTGTTTTTTAAGTGTAAATAGTTGTTGAAGAAACTGATCATTTGAGATAAAAAGGATGACAGAGGCATCGTCGTCGTCTTCATCAACGAGAACTACTGTGACTAATGCAAAGTTTGAAGTGGAGAAATTCGATGGTACCAATAATTTTGGCATGTGGCAATGTGAGGTGTTGGATGTCTTATGTCAACAAGAGTTGGACGTTGCTCTTGAAGAAAAGTCTGACGTGATGGATGACAAGGAGTGGATAAAAATCAATAGACAGGCATGTGGTACTATTCGCCTATGTCTGGCTAAAGATCAGAAATACTCTGTCATGAGGGAGACATCGGCAAAGAAATTGTGGGAGACACTGGAAGAAAAGTATATGAAGAAAAGTCTTGAAAATAAGCTTTATATGAAAAAGAAACTCTATCGATTTACATATACACATGGCATGTCAATGAATGACCACGTGAACTCATTCAACAAGATATTAGCGGATTTGCTAAATCTGGATGAGAGATTTGAAGATGAAGATAAGGCACTGTTGTTGTTGAATTCACTTCCTGATGAATATGATCATCTCACCACTACTTTGCTTCATGGGAAGGATAGTGTCACGTTTGATGCTGTATGCAGTGCATTGTACAACTCTGAGACCAGAAAGAAAGACAGAAAGGATCACAGAGATACAGTTGCAGAAGCACTGACAGTGAGAGGTCGTTTGCAAAGCCGCAAACCTGGAAAAATGAACAAGTCTAAAGGGAGACCTGCCAAAGATGAATGTGTTTTTTGTCGCGAGAAAGGGCATTGGAAAAAGAATTTTCCTAAGTTGCAAAAGGGCAAGGCTATGTCTGATGCATGTGTAGCAGAGCATGATGAGGAGTCAAACTTTAGTCTGGTTGGCATGACATTGATATGTCACTCAGATGAGTGGATTTTGGATTCGGGTTGTACTTATCATATGTGTCCTAACAAGGGCTGGTTTTCTAATTTCAAGGAGCTAGACGGTGGAGTTGTTTTTATGGGCAATGACAATGCTTGTAAAACCATGGGAATAGGTACAATCCAATAAAGAATCATGATGGCTCAATCCAAGTTTTGACAGATGTTCGCTATGTACCAAGCTTGAAGAAAAATCTCATCTCATTAGGAGTCCTAGAATCTAAAAGGCTCACAATCACTTTAAGAGATGGATTGTTGAAGGTAGTAGCTGGGGCGCTGACGGTGATGAAAGGCACAAGAAGAAATAACTTGTACTATTTCCAAGGAAGTACAGTTATTGGATCAGCATCAACAGTTTCTGGAACAGATTCAGAAGCAACCAAGTTATAGCATATGCGTTTGGGACATGCTGGTGAAAAAGCTTTGCAGACTTTAGCAAAGCAAGGCTTATTGAAAGGTACAAATTCTTGCAAATTAGAATTTTGTAAACATTGTGTTATGGGCAAGCAGACAAGGGTAAAGTTTAGTTCAGCAATTCACGATACAAAAGGAATTCTGGACTATGTTCATAGTGATGTGAGGGGACCTACCAAAATAGCTTCTTTGGGAGGTATGCATTATTTTGTTACTTTTGTTGATGATTATTCAAGAAAAGTGTGGGTGTATTTAATGAAAAATAAAAATAAAATTTTGGTCATATTTCTGAAATGGAAGAAAATGGTCGAGACTCAGACTGGTCGAAAGGTCAAAAGACTTCGCTCAGATAATGGTGGCGAGTACAAAAATGATCCATTTCTTCAAATATGCCAAGATGAGGGTATTAGGCGACATTTCACTATTCGAGATACACCACAACAGAATGGGGTGGCAGAACGCATGAACCAGAATATACTGGAGAAAGTTCGGCGTATGTTGTCTAATGTTGGATTGGGCAAAGAGTTTTGGGTTGAGGCAGTTGTATATGCGTGCCATCTGATCAACCGTTTGCCATCAACTGCAATTGAGGGCAGAACACCCATGGAGATGTGGACTGGTAAACCTGCTACTGATTATAATTCTTTACATGGTTTTGGTTCCACTGCTTATTATCATGTAAAAGAACCTAAGTTAGACCAAGAGCAAAGAAAGCATTGTTCATGGGTATAACTGGTGGAGTAAAATGATACCGTCTCTGGTGTCCTGTTACAAAGAAGATTATTTTCAGTAGAGATGTAACTTTTGATGAATCAATCATGTTGAAACAAAAAGATTCTCAAGAGGATGATAAGACCAATAGCACTTTGCAGCAGGTGGAGTTTGAAAAAGTTAAAGCTGACCCAGTTGGTGTCGATGAAATGGATAGTGATTCTCTATCGACCAAAAATGATGAAGAGGTTCTAACCCAGGAACCTCCACAGCAACAAGATTCAATTGCATATAGAAGGCCATACAGAGAGATTCGCAAACTTGCTCGCTTTGTTGATATGGTGGCTTATGCACTTCCAATTGTAGATGATGATGTTCCTTCCACTTACAGAGAAGCAGTAAATAATCCAGAAAGTATACAGTGGAAGAAAACAATGAACGAAGAAATGCAGTCTCTTCACAAAAATGAAACTTGGGAGTTAGTTACACTGCCCAAGGAAAAGAAGGCAATTGGGTGCAAATGGGTATATGCAAAAAAGGAAGGATTTCCTCGTAAAAATGAAATTCGATACAAGGCTAGATTGGTAGCGAAGGGTTACGCTCAGAAGGAATGAATAGACTACAATGAGGTATTTTCTCCAGTTGTGAAACATTCGTCTATTCGAATTTTGCTAGCCATGGTTGCGCAATTTGATCTTGAACTAGTTCAACTTGATGTAAAAACTGCATTTTTACACGGTGATTTGGAAGAGGAAATCTACATGACTTAGCTAGATGGATTTAAGGTTGCTGGAAAAGAAAATTGGGCTTGCAAATTGACAAAGTCGCTTTATGGATTGAAACAATCTCCAAGGCAGTGGTATAAGCGATTTGATCAATTTATGAAAGGGCAAAGGTACACAAGAAACAAATTTAATCATTGTGTGTAGTTTTGCAAGCTACAAGAAGGATCTTTCATTTATTTGCTATTGTATGTCGATGATATGCTAATAGCATCGAAGAGCAAAGATGAGATAGAGAAGTTGAAAACTCAACTCAACCAAGAGTTTGAGATAAAAGATCTGGGTGAAGCTAAGAAGATTCTTGGCATGGAGATATGCAGAGATAGAGCTCATGGCAAAGTAAGCTTGTCTCAGAAGCAATATTTGAATAAGGTACTACAATAGTTTGGTATAACTGAGCAGACAAAACCTATGAGTACCCCGTTGGCTTCTCATTTCAAGCTTTCTGCACAATTATCTCCTTCAACAGATGCAGAACGAGAATACGTGTTATAAGTTCCGTATTCAAATGCAGTGGGTAGCTTGATGTATGCAATGGTGTGTACAAGGCCTGACATTTCACATGCAGTTGGTATAGTGAGCAGATATATGCATAATCCTGGTAAAGGACATTGGCAAGCTGTGAAATGGATTCTACAGTACATTCAGAAGACCATGGAGTTGGTTTACTGTTTAAAAGAGACGATACACTTGGTTAAAGTGTGATCGGGTACGTTGATTCTGATTATGTTGGTGATTTGGACAAATGACGATCAACCACCGGATATGTATTTACTTTTGCTGGAGGGCCAATTAGTTGGAAGTCTACACTACAGTCTACAGTTGCACTGTCGACCACAGAGGCCAAGTACATGGCAATTACAGAGGCTGTTAAAGAGGCTATTTGGTTACAAGGTTTGCTTGAAAACTTGGGATTGGCACAGGAGCACATTAATGTGTATTGCGATAGTCAAAGTGCTATTCACTTAACGAAGAACCAAGTTTATCATGCGCGTACGAAGCACATCGATGTACGATTTCACTTTGTGCGGGAAATTGTTGATGAGGGGAAGATTCTTCTTCAGAAAATTAAAACTGCAGATAATCCCGCAAATATGTTGACCAAGGTAGTGACGACGATCAAGTTTGAGCATTGTCTAAACTTGATCAATATCTCACAAGTTTGAAAGCAGTCAGAGAAGGCAGAGACTGGAGGATGATTTGTTGATAGTCGGCTCAGATTTACTAAATCTTCGCCGAGGTGGAGAATTGTTGAAAAGTCAAATGGTCGGCTACCAATTTCAAAAAAGCAAAAGTTAGGTTTTGAAAATATGCAAATTGAATAAATGGCATGGGACAGCTAGCATGTATTGCATGACAAATTTGGCACCAATTACCAAATTTTTCAATTTAGCCACTTAAAGTCAAATTGAAGCCGTGTGGAGGTGAGCATGTTTTGCCTATAAATAGATATGCAAAATGCATTTGTAAAATCATCCCAATTTGAGAGAAATAGAGAGCAATTGCAAGTGAGTTCTTTGAGAGAATTTGAGAGAGCTTCCACTTGAGTGTTCTAGTGAGGTTCCATTTGGGTGTATTGGGGTTGTGGGTTTTGTGAGTTTTTCCCACTTTTGTAAATTTCCATTGTTAGTAAAATTATCTTTCAGTCTTTGCCCGTGGACGTAGGCATTACGCCGAACCACGTAAATTATTGTGTTCTATTTTCTTTGCATTTGTTTATCACCACATTTATATTTCTCCAGAAGTTGCAGTATTAGTAATTGCTCAACCCACGTTTCCGCAACATATTGTTTCAGCTGACTGTTTATTCCAGGGCATATTGCTAGATGGACAAGAAACTAATAGCAGTGAAGAAACTTTCAAAGACATCAACACAAGGGATTTGAAGGGTTCAAGAATGGGGTTAAGGACTTTTATAATCAGACATCTGCATTTGAATGGATGTATGGATTTATGGATTTTTATAATCAGACATCTTCATTGTTAAGTTTGGTTTCATATTGCTAAAGTCAGTGGAAGAGGGAAGCCTTAAAGAGCACTGTTACTCAAATGGTCTGGTGGGCATTGAAGAGGTTGGCAGTCAGATATTGATATGGCTAGGAGTGAAGTTGGTATAATTGTTGACTGCAGAACTCTTTCACCGATTATTGAATAAGGCTGCCGAAAAAATAAAACGAATAAAAAATTTGTGTTTAAGAATGTTTGACTAGTGGCCAATCAATACGAACATGGTCTGAATTATGACCATTTTGTAATCATTGTTATATTGGGTTGTTGATAGCTGTAAGAGTTGATTTAGTTAATGTGTATTGAGCAATGGAAACTCCGCGTCCTGTCTTTAAAGCCAGAACAGAGCATGTCAGTCAGAAGCTAAGTGCATCTTCATTACTTGTTAACTTGCTGTTTGACTTATTGTTATCAGTGGTACTAATTGCATCTGATATGCAGACTGATAGGGACTCTGGTTCAAAATTATCCTTACCCGATGTTGGAACATGTGTCTCGTCCAAAGGAATTGTTGGATTATTTCACTTTCATGCATGGCGAGGTTGCCACTTACCTTGTTACTGCATTTTCTCATGTTTTATGTTTTTCCTCTGTAATGGAGTATCTGACATTGAAGAATCACTGTTTTATTTAAGAGGATTGTATTTAATCATCAGAACATTTAATATATGAAAGTTGTCTTTTTCTTTTTTTCTTTTTATTGCAAAAAAGAGCATTTTTGCCCAACTTTAAATAAAATACATATGTAGTATGTTTCAAATGCAATAACTCATAACTACGAGGATTTATTTTGGGATTTTGGGTATCCCTCTTTAATTCAAATGCAAAAGATAAAAGAAGCAATGTTGCCAACTTAAAATAAGAATTTATGAATATGTATTTAGGTTTCAAATCCAGTAGCCCATGACTGTAAAGATTTATTTTGGATTTTGGGTATCCCTTTTTTTTAAGCAACTTACGCATTCCAGTTGAATTTTATTAACTTCAAATATTTTGCTTAGGTCATGTTTAGCAGTATTTTGCTGCTTGAATCACTTAATCATGCAGAATTATATCACATCCTGCAACATAATTACATTAAATGAAAAAGATTTTCTCCATGATACCAAATGAAACTAATGATGATAATCACAGTATTGGAAATGAGTGCAGTTATATTGTTATTTCAATCAATTACGTAATAATCATCCTGTTTTTTCATCTCTTGATTGAGCAAATTTATATCTTCATTTCAGTATGTTCAACCTTTGCTTATTTCATTCACTCTCACTTTTGCTATTGGGAGAAAGTTCAAACAGCATTATTTCTGCAATTCATAGATAAGATTCCAATTGTCAACTTCAAAAATGGCTTCCTAAGGCAGTGTCAGGGTTTTTGATGCGTTTGGTGGGAAACCTGTCCAATCAGCTTCGTTATATCTTTGCTTATACAATTTACACGGTCTTTGAATAGTGCACATTCTTCTGATAGGCGCATTAGAATGCAGATGTCTGATTATAAGAATCCATATATCCATTATCCGGTAAGGATCTCGGGTTGAATAGTGCACATTCTTCAGCATATAAATCTTGTTAAGAGTTCTGGGAACATTGACAGAGAGAAGAGCAAATGCTCATAATTTTTTCTGGTTGTGGCACCTAATTTTACCATCCTTTGGCTAATTTTCAATTAAGAAAAAGTGTAGATAAACAAACACAGTTCTAATTGCATATCAATAATTCGAAACCTAAGAAAAGAATTCAATTTCATAAAAGCTAGACCGAATTGGGTTCCAAGCAGACCCCACATAACAATTAATTCACAGTTCTTGTTTACTTTTTTTATAGGCAAGCTTTTACTTGAGCCACTACATCGAGGTAGGCTTTTGATTCAATTCTCAATGTGACCTGTTTAACTCTCAGAGTTTAACTTGAACTGCTTGAATATATGTGGATTTCTTTGACATTTTAAATTGACGTTCTTACCATGGTACATTATACCAATTGCTATCTATAGAAAAGTTTAAGCTTTTCCTTGGTTTGTCTTCCTTAGCATCTTTTGTGCTTCCCAAATAAATTATATGGTCTGTACAAAGACTTTCAAAATGAATTTCGGAAGCATGGTTGATTTTACCATCCTTGTTTTTGTTTATTTGTAGTTGCATTAATCCTTGTACATACCTCTTATTGTTTAATATACAATCTTTTGTTTCTTAGAAAAAAACAAAAGCTTTTCATGTCAGACCTTTCTCCTGTATTATTTTTCTTTTCCTATGTCCTTTTTAACTGCTAATTAATATTCTGTTTTGAAGGATTTAGAGAAGTTCCTTTGAGATTCATTTTTGAACATGTCCATCATCTCTGTAATTACTTCAATTCAACTTAGTCATGTTACTCTTCTTTAAATGGATTTGCAGCTTAATTTTAAGACATTGTGTAGACAAGGTGAGTTAATATGTGCCAGTGTCTGATGATTTGATTGAACTAGAGTTTATCTGGTTAAATAGCTGCTTTCAGTATTAATAATGTTTGTCAGTTGCATGTTTGCTCATCTTTTAGGAGTTCTTTGACAAACTTGGCTGAAGAAAAAGAAAGCCGAAATTTAACTTCCATGGCTGCCTTCTTGGTCTGATTTTTCCGCTCCTCTCTGCTAGCCTTTTAAATAAATGTGTGAAATTAATGGATCAAAATTACATTTTTTCTAAAAATTTTGTAAGTTCATCCAATAGCTCTTAATCGCATTAGTAAACATATAATTAATCCAACCATTGATGATTTTAATTTGTTCATTACCAGGCCAACTATTTAATCTAAAACACAAGCCAAAAAGACCAATTCCTTTTCTTGTGTTTTTTTTTTTTTTTTTTTTTTTGAATGAGAACTATTGCTCATGATATTTACAAATACTGAGACCCGTTTACATCAATTCTGATATGACACCGCTCAGATTTTAACCCTCTCAAATATTCAAGGGACGTCAACTCCCATCCTGGGAGAAAGACTGCCTTCACTCAAGCACTGGGGCTCCGAGGAAGGAAATTTAAATTAAACCTCTGCAATGCGTTTGCGGAGGCTCGAACCGCTTCCCTCACATTTGTGAGGGAGTGGCTCTAGCCACTTGGGCTAAGCCCAAGTGGTTAATTCCTTTTCTTGTGTTGATCAATCTATTTCAACCCATGCCACGTAAAGTAAATCTAATTTCGAGGCAAAGCTACTGTTTGGCAACAGAGAAAATTGTATTTTAATTTTCCATATAGAATAATTGTATTTATCTTCTGATTTTCATCAATATATATATTTTTTTCATGTTGTCATAGACTCAATAGTTTACTTAAAGGAAATTCCATTATTTAATACTTAATTCAGCCAGCTGGTTAAGTGAATTGGTAGCTGATCCAGATTACATGGAGAAATATGAAACTATTGCTTGTACTGCTTCCTAACAGGTTTTTATGCTTATATTTTGAAACAGCATACTGTCCTGCTCTTTATTTGTACTCTTTGTCAATTTATATTATTTTAGTGATCTTTTATTAACAAAGGCAAAGTAAGGCCTAGGCAGGAGCTTAAGAATTTGGTGTTTAATTATTCTTATTATATTATCATTTTCCACATAGAATAACTACAATTTTGAGGGACAGAATCATTAAATCCCCCATTGTATCTATCTTCTGATTTTCATTAAATTCTTTTTATCATGTTGTCATAGACTCAATAGTTTACCTAAACGAATTTTCATTTGTTAATTTAGTCCTTATCACAACATGTTGTGAGTATGCGAGTGTCTTTCAAAATACCGAATCCTACACAGTTGAACTTGAATTGGATTACAAGAGTTCAAATTTAAATGTTAACGAGGAAGTTATGATAGTTATGGAAATAATGTTAGAAGAAGTTAAAAGTAGTTAAAAGAAAATTAAATTAAATGTTAGCTATTTGAAGAGGTACTTGGAATAGACACCATTAATCTACAAATGGAAGGCTATATATTTCTTCTCTACTTCTACTTCAACTATACTTCGTCCTTATCACAAGTATTACCGCATAAGAGATCGTACTTTATATTCAAATTTCTTCTGTTCCAAATTGTTGTATTGAGTGTGCACTCTTCCAACAATTATAGTCATTGTATCATAGAGACTATCTGTAAATAATCTATTTCCACCAAAATATTATTTTGGGGGGCAGAAGTAGTGTTAAGGACAATGTATAGCACGCCTTGACTTTTGCATATTTTATTCACAAGCCACATTCTATTTTCCACAACATCTTATTTATTATCTTAACTATTGTTCAAAATGACATCCTGCCTATATATGCCTCTGTTTCTATCTATCAAGATATCATCTTGTTACTTCCATGCAAAGTGGGATTGAAGCATAAATGAAAGAGAAAGCATGCATTTTGCTCATGTTTACCAAAACTAGAGTGTATGTTTTGATCTCAATATGTAATTCTGTATGATATAGTATGTCATGGTTTTGTAGTAATTATTCATAAGTTTGATTTATTTACTACTTTAAAAAGAATCTTTTAAGTAGTTAGTGTATTAATTATGAATTCCAAATACTACAAAAAACAATTTATTTATGTTAGAATAGGTCGGGTGATAGGTGGAATGAATTAGATGTTTGATGAAATGCCTCTATGAGCAGCCTCGGTCTAAATCTTAATATCAGCAAGTCTTGACATGGCAACTGACTCAGCAGAATATGGCTATTCATGATAGGGATGATTAAGCATCAAGGATTGGATAAAACAAGTGTAAACTGTCCTTTGTAAAGTTCAATGAATCATGTCCATTAGATTGAATTATGCATAGCCATTGCCCATTAAATTATTCTTGATCATAATATTTTGATAAGATGAAATGAACTTGTGATTGATTGACTTGTTAATTTGTAGTCTTGAAATTGGAGTGCAGGTCAATGAAAAAAAATGGTCTCTTAACTCTATTTGCGGGAATTAGATTCTTGATTCCAATTACCAATCCATCTTTGGACATTGAGACCAATTATAAAAATGGTCTCTTTACTCTAGGTGCTTGGCTTTTATAACATGGAATTAGCGATACCTTCAATATTCTCTTTAAACCCCAATTAATCTTGTTTACTTACCCCTCACCTCCACACCCAGAGGCGGATGCAGCACATGACTAGTGGGGGCTCAAGCCCCCACTGGCCAAAATAAAATTTTAAAAATAAAAGAAAAAAATATTTTAATTTTTTAATTAGCCCCATTAAATTTATTAAAATAATCACTATAAAATGTAAAACCCATAAAATTTAAACTTTGACTTTTAAAAAATATAAAAACATATATTTTAGTTAAAAATAACGATAGCCCACTACTCAAAATATTTTATATTCTAAAAAATATGGTTAATTCTTCCAGTTTATATAATAATAGTAGAACGAGCATTTTCAGTAATAAAACTCATGAAGGATCATTTTTGGAATCGGATGGGATAAGTGATAGTTTGGTTGTCTATATAGGAAACAATAAATTTAATAATATTGATAATGAGTCTATTGCATAACATTTTTAAAATATAAAAATGCGTAGAGACTAATTATAAATATTTTATATATTCAAAATTTTAATTTTTTATATTTTATTATTATCTAATTTAGCCCCCGGTAAATTATTTTTTTAGATCCGCCACTGTCCACACCCACCCCAAAATACAACGCAAATGAAGGTTGCTGGCGGAGCCGATATAAATATTTAAAAAATAATTTTCTTGGATAGAAATAATTTTAAAGATGAAAAACACTTTCATATTGCTTGTTGTAAACCTTTTAATACTTACTTGATTCGACTTACGGAATTAGCCCTATTCAACTAATTAAATTTCAAATTCTCCATTTTTGTAGTTCAAAACTATGAGAAGTTGAACAAAAATAGTCAAATTATAATAAAAATAATCAATCAAAAAAGTTTTAGCTATTATATTATTTATATGATACAATTACTAATAAGAGAAAGACAAAGAAAGTACTGCTTAATTTAAATGGCTTTAAGAAGGAAAATAAGTGAAAAATTACCTAAATAAATTAAGAAATAGATTGTGAAAGGGGTTTGTTTAGGAGAAAGAGTAGTAAGGGTATTTATGGAATTAAAGAGGGTTTCAATAGAAAATAATTATATTTTAAATTTATTAATATGAAGTGTTTAAAAAAGGGTTTTAAGAGAATAATAGAAGGGTTCAAAATAGTCCAACTCTAATTAATTTTACAGCTCGGGAAGATGATAAAAAGAAACAAAACAAAAT
Source organism: Citrus hindsii (assembly GCA_004802465.1). Lineage (NCBI taxonomy): Eukaryota > Viridiplantae > Streptophyta > Magnoliopsida > Sapindales > Rutaceae > Citrus > Citrus hindsii. The sequence continues at coordinate 83,159 of QWBT01000432.1, forward strand.
TGCAGCTGGTTTTCTTTTACTATGCTATGTTTTATATTTCTTCTGTATGAAAATGCTCAAAACAAAAGGTAACCTGTTCTGCCAACAAACTGTTGATCAAGATTATGTAAATTTTATTTCAATAAAGAAGATGTAAATTTAAAACCTTTTCTGAATTTCAAATTGTTGCTATTTGACTCAGCTAAAGAAGCAAAGAGCAAAGTATCAAATTCTGCAGCTACTGATGAATTTAATATTAAGGTTCGAGAGTAAGCTTGGAGAGGGTGGATATGGCACCGTCTACGAGGCAGTATCTCATCCGACTGTTAAATATTATGGCACCAAAACCAAAGTCTCGAGTTCAAACCTTCAACACGTGTTGATTGTATTTTTATTCCAGGGCATATTGCTACATGGATAAGAAATTAATAGCAGTGGAGAAACTTTCGAAGACATCAATACAAGTGATTTGAGAGGTTCAAGAATGAGGTTATGCTAACTGCAAAACTTCAGCATATAAATCTTGTTAGAGTTTTGGGATTGTGCATTGAGAAAGAGGAGCAAATACCGATTAATGAGCACATGGCTAAAAAGCTTGGATGGCTGCCTTCTTGGTCTATTTTTCTTCTCCTCTTTGCTTGCGTTTTAAATAAATGAGTGAAATTAATAGCATTAGTAAGCATATAATTAATCCAACCATTGATGATTTTAATTTATTCATTATCAGGCCAAATATTCAATCCAAAACACAAGCCAATAAGACCAAATTACTTCTTTTATTTTATTTTTTTCATGTCGCCGTTGTTTTTCTTAATAGAAATTTCCGTATTTAATTAATACCATCCTTTGTTTCAATATCTTAACATATCTTCTGGTACCTTATATTATAACAGTTAACTGATGTTAGAATTGGTCATGTGTTTGATGGAATGAGTCAGATGTTCGATGAAATGTCTCTGTGAGCAGCCTCAGCCACAAGAATGCTTGGCATTGCAGCTGATTCAGAATAAAGGATTGTAAAAAACAAGGGTGTATTTTCCTTCGGAAAACTTCAGTGATTCACGTCTATCAGATTGAATTATAGGTTGCCATTAGATTAGTATTATAGCCATAATTAATAAATAGACTGAGCATATTTTGGCCAATAATTAAGAATGCATTCTGTATACAGTTTTAATAACCAATACAATACAAATTATGCTGGAAAAATTTATCCTTAAAATTTGCTGCCTTGTGATTTCCATTTCATTAATTATCAAACTTGTTAAAAGAATTAATGAATAGAAATCGCAGAAGATATGAAAGAGAATAAAGTTTCAGCTAATCTTGCCATTACATTAATGAAAAAGAAATGTAATGAGTTAACTTGAAAGAAAAATTGAAATGCTGCAAAATTTTGAGGGTATAGAGTTCAGGTCTCTGCTAACAAAACCTTTGAAAATCATAGAGCTCATCAATACAGATTGGGTCTAGAAAATTAAAGTTGATAGAAAAACAGGTGCAGAAAGGATAAAGACAAATATTGCCCATATAGCTTATGTCGAAATGCTTTTGATTCCATGATGCTTTATTGTGACTAATTTTTCTGCTACTGAATTAATTGTCCTGTTTCTAAAAATTAAAAGTCTTCTATAGTTAAGGCTCTTGTTTTGTAAATCTTCTATTGCTTGGTGGGTTCTAAATCGTTTCTTTCTCTTGATGTTCATAGATGTTCGAACAGGTTGGATGTTTGACGGAATAAATTAGATGTTCGATGAAATGCCTCTGTGAGTAGCCTTATCCTGAACCTCAACATCCGCACTCTGTACAGCAAGTATTGACATGGCAACTAACTCAGCAGAAACTGATGACTCATAGTAAGGATTATTTAGCATAAAGGATTGTATAAAACAAGTGTAAATTGACCTTTGTAAAGTTTAGTGAATCATGTCCATTAGATTGACTTCTGCATAGCCATTAGATTTTTCTTTATCATAATATTTTGATAAGATGAAATGAACTTGTAGTCTTGAAATTGGAGTGCAGGTCAATAAAAATTGTCTCTTTACTCTGTTTGCAGGAATCAGATTCAATCCATCTCAGAACATTGAGATCAAATTATCATTTTTACTATCAAGTAAATTGGTTAAAATACAAAACGTCCCTATGAATTGCTAGTCGTCTCATGCAACTATATATAGAAAATTATTCAATGCATGACAATACAAAGTCATGAGTGGTAATATATTATTTAGAATTCAGATTATGTATCAACCATATGTACAAGTGTATATATCCTTAATTAAATATTTTACATGTATTTTGCGACATATTGATTTCTTGTAATCAAATTATAGATGATTTCATGTATTCCAACTGTTGATGGATTGACATCAGTAAATAGTATTTTTTTTTTATTAATGATTTAGACATTACAACAAAATTTTCAGTAAAGAAGACAAGTAATAAAAAATTAAATATATAATAATTTAGAATTTTTGTAAAAATTATGGCAAACTTTTCATAATCTTTTTGATCAAATATAAAATTTGCATAAAAAATTTTAGTCGTAGAATAATTATTAATTAGAGAATATTTAAAAAATAAGTTGTTCTATACGTAATTCAAAAATCTTTATTAATTGGAATATTATTAGAGAAATAACTATAAAAATATGGAGACTTAGATGACTGATCAACTTACGCATACTTGAATCCACTAGTTGATGATTTTTAAAATATTTTATTTAATAATCAAACGATAAACGACATCTACGATAAATAAACATATAAAATTACTCATGCTTCTGTAGTGGCAAAGATCTCGTTCGCGTGGTCTTATTAATATCAAACACGTATGCCTCTCACTATCAACAAAGTTTAAAATTAATTTAAGGACAGCTAATACAACAATTAGTTTTATAATAAATTAGTACTAGATGGTCATGATTACAATAGACAAATGTAAATTATTAAAATTATACAACATTACATACGAATCATTTTATTGTCTATTAAATAAAACTATTTAAATATTTGATTAATAATTATTTATCAAATAATTTTAAAATATTTTATACAATAATCAAATGATAATTATCACGTCCATTAGATTGAATTATGCATCTTAGGACATTGAGATCAAATTATATATATTAATTAATAGTATAATTTACTTACCCAGTATCATTTTTAGTGTCAAGTAAATTGGCTGAAATGCAAAACGTTTCTATGAATTGCCAATCATCTCATGCAACTACATATAGATAATTAGTTAACAAATTTTTTTTATAGCTCTTTACCACTAAGGTTATCATATATAGAATTTGAATAAAATAAGGTTTCCTCTCTAATGCTGTAATTTTTTTACAGCATCAATAATGTTTTAATTGTATACTATTTATATAATATGTGTGCTAAAGAAAAAATAAATAATTTAAAAATAATGTTAACTCTCTGAGGGGTGGACAATTTTTGTAAAATAATTGTGACCACCCTTAGAGTTTGAAGCAATTTCACTTAAATAGCATATTTTATTTGAAATTACTTTTCAACCTTCCTTTAAATTTGTATTGTGATAATCGTTTTTCAATAAATCTTCTAAAATCTATTAGCATTAAGTATAAAATATACTATCAAGTAGGTTATTTAACACGAATCAAATAAATAAGTTGTAATTGCAAAATTTACATATGCTATAACACTAATAAATAACACAACTAATTGCATATACTTAAGTAAACGTTATAGTTACAACAATAAACTCATTAGTGAGATTGTTTGTAACCTAAAAAATACTTTATCACTCATGTTTTAATAAAATTTAAAATTGTATATTAAAATGCTCATTATTTTATATAATATTAAGGGTCATTGTATAATTGATCATGAAGTATATATTATTTTTACCACCCATTTAATGTACCTATTCTCTAAACTTTTTGTTGTCTTACAATTAATATTCTTACATGGTAAGAATTTTAAGTTTTACAAGGCTATATATTGTCATTTTATTTTCAAATATCACTTTGTTAAATCCATAAAAGTTGAATCTAATATATATTCCTAATGAGCTTTAATTTATGAATTACGAAAGATTATTTTATTGACATCATTTGATTGTAATTATAAGATTTTATGTTACTAAGAGTCATTACTTTTAATATGGTAATTATTAGTGACAATGAATAAAATATTACCTCCAATAATATTTACGTAGGAAAAAATATGAAAGAAAATCATTTTATATTTTAATATTTTTATTTACGTGGTAGGAAATTATCCAAATCTTATAAATTTTAACTTTCACAAGCTTGTTTTCATTTTATTTTCAAATGTCACTTTTTTAATTTTATGAAATTTAAATCTAGCACATATTCCTAATTAACTTTAGTTTATAAATCATTAAAAATTATTTTATTGTTATCCTTTGATTGTACTTATAAAACTTTTATGTTACTAAGAGTCATTACTTTTATTATGATAAGTAACAGTGACAATAAATAAAATATTACATCCAATAATATTTAATGGACAAAATGAGAAACAATTCATTGTATGTTTTTATATTTCCATTATAAAGACATGGTTTGACATACTTTAAAGTAAAATTTTAACAAAATATTTGAGACATTAATATCTCATAGTCTAATGGTTAATATTGAAAGTCAAAACAACATTTCATAATGTTATATCCTCCACCATTGGATTGCATGAAATTAATAGTTTAACTTTTTGTTAAAAATTTAAATCAAAATATTCCTCACTATATAGTTATATAGACAATTTAGACATATATATTTTTCAATAATAATTGGTGAATAAATTATTTCTCATTTGTTGTGACTCATATAGTATTATTAATAAAACATATATAAAGTATTTTATTACAATGTCTTCTATTATCATTATTGTTTAGGTATTAATGTTTTGTAATTAAATTCATACAATACAAATTATTATAAGACTTTATTTAATATCTTTATATAAAATATTATTGAAATAACATTAGTTTTTAATTACATTTATTTTAATGCTATTAAATATATTTATAATACTAAATGTAAAAGTAAAAACAAATGTAAAATTGTAAAGTAAGAGAATTAATACATAATAATTTTAACTCCAAAATTATTTTTGTTTATTTCATTTTTTGGTGATTTAAAATATTCATCAATTGATTAGATAAAAAATAATTTAAAATATGAAGAAATATCACAACTTGCATATTATTTGTTACATAATTACTTATCCATTAAAATTAAATTAACGGTGAAGATTCTAATATTAAATCCAATGATCCCATTATTGAATGTGGGATTTTTATCCATTATAAAATAAATTTTCTTTTATCAATTAATTAAAAATAAAAATATATTTATATTTACTTGCAACCTGATGATTGCTTGTTATGATTTAAATAATTAATTTTTTATTCACCATATCAAATAAATGGTAAATATGAAAACACTAACATCCAAGAGTCCACAACAATCCCTTTGTCAATGTTGTAAAAACTTATACAATATTATAGAGAAATCCTAAAAAAAAACTTCAGAGAATAGGTATGTTAAATGGACATTAAAAATAATATATCATTCATGATCAATTAGATAATGGTCCTTAATATTATATAAAACAATGAGTATTTTAATATAAGATATTAAATTTTATTGAAACATGCGTGATTAAGTATTTTTTATGTTACAAGCAATTTCACTAATGAGTTCATCGATATACCTATGACATTTACTTAAGTATATGTATTTAGTTATGTTATTTATTAGTGTTATATCATATATAATTAATTTTACAATTGCAACTTCTTTATTTGATTTGTGTTAAATAACCTACTTGATATTATATTTTATACTTAATGGTAATAGATTTTGGAAGATTTATTTAAAAAAGATTACCACATTATAAATTTTAAAGAAGGGTTGAAAAGTAATATTAAATCAAATATGCTATTTAAGTGAAATTACTTCAAACCCAAAGGGTGGAAAAAATTATTTCACAAAAAATTTCCACCCCGAACGGTTAACAAAACGTTTACCATTATTTTTAAATTATTTTTGTAGTACAAATATTATATAACATTGATTAAATTGAATGGTGCACAATTAAAATATTGTTGATATTGTAAATTTTTTTATAGCATCTTAGAGAAACCCTAAAAATTAATATTACTTGTAGGATAATTATAAATTAAAGAAAAAGAAATGCCTAAAAAATAGGTTGTTCTATAATATGTAATTCAAAAATTTTATTAATTAGAGTGTTGTTGGAGAAATAATTGAAAATAGGTTCCATCTATGCCTAAAAGTTAAATCGGCCCTACAATTGATTATTTATAAAATATTTTAAATAATAATCAAATTATAAATGACATCAATGATAATTAAATAAACAAATCAAATTACTCATACTTGTTTAGTGACGAAAAACATGATTGCATGGTCGTACTAATATCGAAAGTGTTTGCCTCTCACTATCAATAAAAATAAAAATTAATTTAAAGACAGCTAACACAAAAGTTAACTTTATAATAAATTAATATTAAATAGTCATTGTTACAATAAACAAATGTAAATTATTAAAATTATATAACATTACATAGGAGATTTTTTTTATTGTCTATTAAATAAAACTATTTAAATATTTGATTAATAATTAATTATTAAATAATTTTAAAATATTTTATATAATAATCAAATGATAAAAAATAAATAACCCAACTGATAACTCATGCTTGACTTTAGCGGCAGAAACTAGACTTTGTTCAATTTCTGCGCCTTTTTTTCTTCTTCATTGTTCATAATTTACTCTGTTTCCTTCAACCACGAAAAAAAAAATGTCATTCATCGGAGAGGCGGTGCTTAGTGTGTCAGTTGAGTTGCTGATCGAAAAGCTGGCTTCAAAGGGACTTGAACTGTTCACACGGCATGAGAAGTTGAAGGCTGATCTCATCAAGTGGAAGGGAATGTTGGAGATGATTCAGGCAGTGCTTGCTGATGCTGAGTGTTGTGAAAATTTTAATGTACTCGCAAGCGCACGAATCTAGAAATAGAGAGGTGGTAACGAGGTCGATCCCACAGGGATTGTTATAAATTGAAAAGTCTAATTTAAATCTAAAATTAATATTAATTCTAACCTAGTTGAGCAATTTGAGTTTTTAAGAGAAATTAAACTAATTATACTAAGAAAACAATTAAAGCAAATGAGAAATCAATAAGACAAATTACCAAGGTTTCAGAATCCACCACTATTCAACTAGTAATTATCTAATTATTAATTAACCCCCAATTTTAGAGTGACAACTCGAAATCAATCTATGTCATCTCATAGATATAACAATTAAGCCCAAGTAATTAAATCTAATGTAGGTTCTTTTTCTGCTTGATAATATGACATCTAAGAATCTCATGTAAACATATTGAATAACAAAGAGTCAAAGTTTCCTAAGCACTCTATGTAAACAATTTAATGAAAGACATAAAATCAAATATAATCATGTATAAACTTTATAAATCCAAGCATAGATTTAATCGAATATTAATCTTAACAATCAATAATGCATGACAGAATTGATGAAAAGATTTTATTAACATCTAATTAATCATGTGAAATAAAAACCATAATCATCAAAGAATATATATAGGGAATTAATTAAATAAAAAGATAATTATTTCATTGAATAGGGTTTCATCTTTAATCTCAGTATAAGAAAATTAGATAGATATACTTAAATTGGGAGTAACAAAAAAAATAAAATCACTCATGGAAGCCGAACTGCTGCTGCCCAGCCTTGCTTCTTGCGTCTGCAGCTCTCTCTGGCGGCTCCTCCCTTGTTCTAAAGCCAAAGTTTGGCTTTTATATTTTTAATCCCTAGCCGAATCCTTGTCAAATAATGATAGCTAGTGAATTGCTCACACAAGCTAAAATCAGCCCACTCTTGCAAAGCCCAATTAAACTTCCTTTAATTCTTCATGTGCTGGCAAAGCTTTTAACTTCTCTTGGCTTCTATCACGTGTACTCCAAAAAGAATTTTCAAACCTTTTCCACTCATGAAAGTCAAGTGTGGGTCCCTTTCTATTGCTTTCCACCCCTTTATCCTCTTTGTCCGCATGTACATGGGTAAATGAATTTGTTGAATTCGGTTTCCTTGGCTTGATTTCCGCATGCATGCATGTCTAATTGCTTCCAAAAATCAATTAATTTTTAATGCTTACAAATTGAACTCTTTTATACTCTTTTTATCCATAATCTCCAATTAATTTCCTATTCAATAAAATAATTTAATTAATTAAAAATAATAAATAAAAATAACTAGCAATTAAATAATTAAGGGTAAAATATATATATAAACTATGCTCATCAAATACCCCCAAACTTAGATTTTGCTAGTCCTCAAGCAAAACTAAAACAAAAAAAACAAAAATAAAAATAATGAAACAAAAAGTAAATCCTAACTAAACCACTTTCGCAGGTAATCGCGATTGCATTTAGCATATGCAACAAGCCTTTAAACCCCTAGGCGGCCCTAGTGGACGAGTTATAGTCTCGTGAGGGCTTCAGTGATGATACCTACAAACATCATTTTAAAAAAAAATAAAATAAAATAAAAAAATAAAACTTTAAATAAAATATGAAAATAGCCTCAAAGATTGCAAAAATTATATAGCTCAAAGAAAATTTCAAATATTGGCAAAGTTCTAACTTTAATTCAATAATCAATCCCATCTCTCTTTCGATTCTTGTAGTGTGTGTGTGAAATCAATTCAATCAAATCCATTCCTAAAATCCTCAACATCAACAACCTTCGCCTCAAACAAAGAAAAGAGTAGGTCAAACTAATCTTATCATCTTGATCTCCAATTTTTTTCCTCTCACAGGCTTTTATGTGCACTTTCTTTTGATTTTTTTTTCAGCACATGCACTTGATTTGATTTTTTTCTTTTCTTTTTCTCTTTTTTTTTTTTTTAACCACGGTCAGGAGCTTTCACTCTACCCCTTAAGGTAGCCTTCTTCTCATAGTAGATTATCCTCTACATACTTGTGGTACATAGGCCCAAATTACTCAAGGATAGCTTCACTCTTAAGGGTTATAGGTAGCTATTTCTGACTTTGGTGCCCGTGTATACTATTTTGTATTGTGGAGATAAGAATCAAGACAAACAGTCATTTACTCTATCTAAAATTCTCAACTCAAGCTGCGTCAATCTCAAATTTCAAGTCAAAATTATGAAAGAATTGACATTAGTGCTCATATTTTAAAGAATCTCAATCAAGAGGAACTAACACAAGAATCAAGTATATACTAAGACAATATTCAACCCTTTCTAAAAACCATATTCATTGTCAATCAAATTCTTATCATTGGCTTTTCACATAAAAACAAAAAGAAAAAAAAACATTTTTTTTTGAATTTTTTTTTAATAACAAACAAAACACACACTATTCCCACCCCCAAACTTATTCGGAACATTGTCCTCAATGTTTCACAAACAAAAGATATGCATGCAAACAAATGAAAGAAAGAAAAAAATAATAATAAAAACATAAATAATAAAAAGAAAGTCGGAGAGAACACACCTGGATGGGCTGGGAAAGCTTAAAAGAAAATGACAACTAAAAAGAAAACGTTAAAAGAAATATAAATAATAAAAAAAAAAAAAAACAAAATAAAAAAAATCCTACTAACTAATTAATTAATGTAAACAACAAATCAACCAGGATCAATAAGAATTTGGTGAAAACCAAAGCAATTATATAGAAAATGCCAAAAGACATAATTGACTAAGCGCTGGAGCATTTTATCTATAAAAGGACGATGGTAATGAAACTCTTCAATATCGCACTGCTTTAATCTCTTCTGTTCCAAGCTTTCCTGAGAGTTATCTGAAGTAGTATAAAAATCTAATAATTTAAGCACTTTAGATCTTACCACCTTTTTCATGTTAGAATGTGACCTATGTTGAACATTTTTAGGAAGTAGCTCCCTCTTGAATGGTTCACTTTTCTCTTCAGGAGGAAGTGGCTCAATTTTTTCTTTCCACTTAATTAGATCTATGATAAGAGTCGAATCAAGTAAAGCATTAACTTCTCTAATACCATTGTCAACATCAACAGAGAAATCAGAGTCAGTTGTGCATGGTATTAATGGATTGTCACAGTGGTTAGAAATAAGTGAATCATCAATTGATGCTTCTATCATATCTACTTCAACGACTTCATCATCTTCTTGTGCCTGCTTGGGAACATTAAAAATGTTTAATTCCATGGTCATATTACCAAAAGACAATTGCATGTTTCCAGTCCTGCAACTAATATGAGCATCAGCTGTAGCTAAGAAAGGACGACCTAGAATAACTGGGGTGTGTTTCTTAGGATCCTGTACATGCTGAGTATCAATAACAATAAAATCAACAGGATAATAAAATTTATCAATCTGTATTAACACATCCTCTATAATACCACGAGGTATTTTCATTGACCTATCAGCAAGTTGCAAAATAATAGGAGTTGATTTTAACTCACCTAGTCCAAGCTGCATGTAAACAGAATAAGGAAAGAGATTAACACTAGCACCCAAATCCAATAATGCTTTATCAAAACATTGGTTCCCTATAACACATGAGATAGTAGGAGAACCTGGATCCTTATATTTTGGTGGCATTTTACATTGGAGTAAATTGCTAGTTTGTTCAGTTAAAAACGCCTTTTTAGTGACATGCAAATTTCTCTTTTTAGTGCATAAATCTTTCAAAAACTTGGCATAGGAAGGAACTTGCTTAATAGCATCGAGTAAAGGGATGTTTATACTTACCTGCTTGAAGATTTCCATAGTCTCACCTGTTGAAGTCCCTTTCTTTACCTTTGTTAACCTTTGAGGAAAAGGAGCTTTGGGAATGTAAGCTGGCGGGCCACTCTCTTCAGGATCATTTGGTGATGAGTCTTGTGATGGAACTGGATCTGAAGAAGTAGGCGCAGATGTCTTTCTTGTTTGAGCCTCCACCTTGTTGTCAAATAATTTTCCTCTTCTCAAGGTCATAACAGATTTTGCTTCTTCATGTTGATGACTTGAACTCGATCCAACTTCGTGCACTCCTTTGAGATTAGGAATTGGTTGACTTGGGAATTTTTCTTTTTCTCTCTCAGCTACAGTAGTTGCTAATTGACCCAATTGATGTTCAAGCTTTAGAATAGCTTGAGTGTTTGACTGAAAAGCTTGTTGGGTTGACTGAATGAAACTTTGAAGTGTATCCTCTAAAGAAGGTTTTCTTTGTTGGGGTGCAACAAATTGAGACATGGGTTGTTGGGCAGGAGGATATACTTGGTTAGGAGGGACAAATTGTTGATTGGGCATGTTAAACTGTTGTCCTCCTTGGTTTGACAAAGGTTGATTTTGTTTCCAAGAAAAATTAGGGTGATTCCTCCAATTAGGATTATATGTGGGTGAATATGGATTATTGGGAATTTTCTCATATGATTGTAAGGCATGTACCTGCTCAGAATAAGCCTCTTGATAGGCTGGTAATGATGGACAATTCTGTGCTGTATGAGACAAGTTAGAACAAAGAGCACAAACCTCATTAGCTACACTAGGATGATGATTCATTGATTGATTCAGCGCTAAGGTATCTAGTTTCCTAGAAAGTGTAGCTAGAGTGGATTTCACATCACAATCATCCTTAACTTCATATAACCCCTTTCTAGAAACTTGAGATGATTTTTCCCTTTGGTTTGAAAAATCCCACTATTGAGAATTCTCAGAAAGTGAATTAAAGAAATCCCATGCGACCCCTTCATGTAAATTCAAAAATCTCCCACCATTCATAGACTCTACCATATGACGATTTGACATAGTTAAACCGTTATAAAAGCATTGTATAAGTCTCCATTTTTCAAAACCATGGTGGGGACACTTGAGGAGTAAATCATTGAATCTTTCCCAACACTCGTAAAATTGCTCACCCTCTCTTTGATAAAAATCACTTATCTCTCTCCTAAGGACATTTGTTTTAGACATAGGAAAAAACTTGGTGAGAAACTTATTACTTAATTCATCCCATGTACTAATAGACCCAGCAGGAAGTGAATTCAACCAAGCTTTTGTTTTGTCTTTTAATGAGAAAGGGAACATACGAAGCCTAATTGACTCATCGTTAAAATTTTGAAAACGAAATGTAGAGCATATGTCAAGAAATTCCTTAATGTGCAAATATGGATCCTCTCTCTCTAACCCATGGAAAGATGGTAAAAGTTGAATGACTGAGGGCTTAAGTTCAAAGTGTGTTGCTGTAGTTTGTGGCAACACAATACAAGATGGTTGGTTGGCTGCAAGTGGTGAAAAGTATTCTCTAAGGGTTTTCTCTGCTTGCACTGGTGGAAGTATTGGCAATAATCTATTGGGGTCATCCATCACTTCTGAAGAACTATCTCGACTACTATCAATTTTCAACTCCTTTTTTACCAAACGATTTGTTGAATCACGTTCCCAAACACTCATAAACTAACTAGACAAGGAAAGAAAGAAAAATAAAATAACAATAATAAAAATAAACAAAATTAAATAAAAGAAATCAAACAACTAAACAATAAATTCAAAATTAAATTAAATTAAAATTAAAATTTTTTTTGTTTTTTTTAATAAAAATTGAATAAATAAAATAAAAGACAACCTAAATTATAACTAGTGGAAGAATCAAATTAACCTAGATTAAACTGACTTTCTAGCACAATCCCCGGCAACGGCGCCAAAAATTTGTTGTGAAAATTTTAATGTACTCGCAAGCGCACGAATCTAGAAATAGAGAGGTGGTAACGAGGTCGATCCCACAGGGATTGTTATAAATTGAAAAGTCTAATTTAAATCTAAAATTAATATTAATTCTAACCTAGTTGAGCAATTTGAGTTTTAAGAGAAATTAAACTAATTATACTAAGAAAACAATTAAAGCAAATGAGAAATCAATAAGACAAATTACCAAGGTTTCAGAATCCACCACTATTCAACTAGTAATTATCTAATTATTAATTAACCCCCAATTTTAGAGTGACAACTCGAAATCAATCTATGTCATCTCATAGATATAACAATTAAGCCCAAGTAATTAAATCTAATGTAGGTTCTTTTTCTGCTTGATAATATGACATCTAAGAATCTCATGTAAACATATTGAATAACAAAGAGTCAAAGTTTCCTAAGCACTCTATGTAAACAATTTAATGAAAGACATAAAATCAAAGATAATCATGTATAAACTTTATAAATCCAAGCATAGATTTAATCGAATATTAATCTTAACAATCAATAATGCATGACAGAATTGATGAAAAGATTTTATTAACATCTAATTAATCATGTGAAATAAAAACCATAATCATCAAAGAACATATATAGAGAATTAATTAAATAAAAAGATAATTATTTCATTGAATAGGGTTTCATCTTTAACCTCAGTATAAGAAAATTAGATAGACATAGTTAAATTGGGAGTAACAAAAAAAATAAAATCACTCATGGAAGCCAAACTGCTGCTGCCCAGCCTTGCTTCTTGCGTCTGCAGCTCTCTCTGGCGGCTCCTCCCTTGTTCTAAAGCCAAAGTTTGGCTTTTATATTTTTAATCCCTAGCCGAATCCTTGTCAAATAATGATAGCTAGTGAATTGCTCACACAAGCTAAAATCAGCCCACTCTTGCAAAGCCCAATTAAACTTCCTTTAATTCTTCATGTGCTGGCAAAGCTTTTAACTTCTCTTGGCTTCTATCACGTGTACTCCAAAAAGAATTTTCAAACCTTTTCCACTCATGAAAGTCAAGTGTGGGTCCCTTTCTATTGCTTTCCACCCCTTTATCTTCTTTGTCCGCATGTGCATGGGTAAATGAATTTGTTGAATTCGGTTTCCTTGGCTTGATTTCCGCATGCATGCATGTCTAATTGCTTCCAAAAATCAATTAATCTTTAATGCTTACAAATTGAACTCCTTTATACTCTTTTTATCCATAATCTCCAATTAATTCCCTATTCAATAAAATAATTTAATTAATTAAAAATAATAAATAAAAATAACTAGCAATTAAATAATTAAGGGTAAAATATGTATATAAATTATGCTCATCACTAAGGATAGGCAGACAAAGGACAAGGCTGTGAAGAAATGGCTCGACAATCTTCAGAACTTGGCTTATGATGCTGAAGACGTGTTGGATGAGCTCGAAACTGAAGCTCTGCGGAGGGAGTTGCTGCTTCAAGAACCAGCTGCTGCTTATCAACCCAGTACTAGCACGAGTAAGTTTCGTAAGTTCATTCCTACTTGCTGCACCAATTTTAGCCCTAGATCTATTCAGTTTGAATCCAAAATGGTGTCGGAAATAGAGGATGTCACTGCTCGGCTGCAGAGTATTATTTCAACGCAAAAAGACCTGCTGACAATGAAAAATGTAATTTCAGACGGGAAGTCTAGAATAAATGTCGGGCAAAGATTACCCACAACATCTTTGGTGAACGAAGACGAAGTTTATGGCAGGGAAAAAGATAAGGAGGCAATTGTTGAGTTGCTGTTGAGGGATGATTTAAGAGCTGATGATGGATTCTCTGTTATTTCTATTAAGGGGTTGGGCGACGTTGGGAAGACAACTGTTTAGGGAATGAAATAGGGTGACCAAGATAAAGGTGTTTGCTCATACATTATCGTGCTCTCCTCCAGAGTAAAAGTGAGCAAATGGTTGAGCAGATCACCTCGACCAGGATATTATTGGTCACCTCGACCAGAATAATATGTGGTGACCTCGAGCAGATCACCTCGACCAGGATATTATTGGTCACCTCGACCAGAATAATATGTGGTGACCTCGAGCACATCACCTCGACCAGGATGTTATTGTTACCTCGACCAGGATGTTATTGTTACCTCGACCAGAATAATATATGGTGACCTCGAGCACATCACCTCGACCAGGATGTTATTGTCACCTCGATCAGGAAGTTACCAGAAAGCACGATTCAGTCAAAACATTTTCTCCGAAATATTAGGGACCATATTCTTAGTGGATGAAAACCGCTATAGTTTTCTATAAAAACCCTAGAAAAGGAAAGGAAAGGGGGATTCTTCTAGCTCTCTCTCTCTCTCTCTCTCTAAGCAACTGAACCCATTGGACATTTTTCTCTCTCTACCACTGAGAAATTTCTCTTTTGCCTGTGATTTCTTTAAGATTGATTATTTCAAATTCTTTTTCTTTAAATTTACTTAAAAGCTTTTTGTTTAAAGCAATCATAGTTAAGCCACATGAATTGTGGTATGGGTATTTCCAAGTAAGACCCGAATCGCTGACTTGAGCGTCGGAGGGTTCTCGCCGGAAAAACTTCCGGCACCTCCTGACCGTTGGTTGTGTTCACAGGCTCACAAGTTATCTGCTCATGGGTTGTCTGCTCATGGATCGTCTGCTCATGGGTTATCTGCTCATGGATTGTCTGCTCATGGGTTATCTGCTCATGGATTGTCTGCTCATGGATTGTCTGCTCATGGGTTCTCTGCTCATGGATCGTCTGCTCATGGGTTCTCTGCTCATGGATTGTCTGCTCATGGATTGTCTGCTCATGGGTTATCTGCTCATGGATCGTCTGCTCATGGGTTCTCTGCTCATGGATCGTCTGCTCATGGGTTATCTGCTCATGGATCGTTTGCTCATGGATTATCTGCTCATGGGTTGTCTACTCATAGAACATCTGCTCATAGAAAATCTGCTCATGGTGCTAACTAATCATCAGCTTCCCACCAAACAAATTTAATGATGATGCAGGGATCTGAGATCTGACCAACTCATCCGGATTTCGGCCTCAACAACAACTCTTGCTCAGCTTGTAAATAAAGATAATCGAGTGCAATGTCATTTTCAGATCAAAGCGTGGACTTGTGTCTCTGAGGATTTCGATGTTTTTAGGGTTTCAAAATCGATCCTGAATTCCATTGCCAGTGATCAGTGTACGGATAAAGATGATTTAAATTTGCTCCAAGAGAAACTGAAGAAGCAACTATCTGGTAAGAAATTTTTGCTCGTTTTGGACGACGTGTGGAATGAAAATTACAATTCCTGGAGAGCCCTGAGCTGTCCCTTTGGAGCTGGTGCATCCGGAAGTATGATTGTCGTCACACATCGCAATCAAGGTGTTGCAGAAACAATGAGAGCTGTTTCGACTAAAACATTGAAAGAGTTGTCGGACGATGACTGTTTGCGTGTGCTCATTCAACACTCCTTGGGGGCTAGGGATTTCAACATTCCTCAATCCTTGAAGGAAGTTGCAGAGAAGATAGTGAAGAAGTGCAAAGGATTGCCTTTGGCTGCGAAAACTCTTGGCGGCCTTTTACGAGGCAAAGATGACTTGAATGACTGGGAATTTGTGCTCAATGCTAACATATGGGATTTACAAGAGGACAAATGTGATATTATACCAGCCCTAAGAGTGAGCTACCATTTTCTTCCTCCACAGTTGAAACAGTGCTTTGCATACATCTCATTGTTTCCCAAAGATTATGAATTTGAAGAAGAGGAGATAATTTTATTGTGGACGGCTGAAGGTTTCTTGGATCAAGAATACAATGGAAGGAAAATGGAAGATTTGGGCCGCGAGTTCGTTCGGGAGTTACATTCAAGGTCGTTATTTCAACTGTCAAGTAAAGATACATCCCGATTTGTGATGCATGATCTAATCAATGACCTTGCTCGATGGGCTGCAGGGGAGCTATACTTCAGAATGGAGGATACATTAGCAGGTGAAAACCGGCAAAAGTTTTCTCAAAGTCTTCGTCATTTTTCGTACATTCATGGAGAATATGATGGCGAAAAGAGGTTGAAGTCCGTCTCTGATGTGGAGCATTTGCGAACCTTTTTGCCGGTGAATTTGTCAGATTACAGGCACAATTATTTGGCTTGGAGTGTTCTTCAGAGGCTGTTGAATCTCCCACGCCTAAGGGTCTTTTCATTGCGTGGGTATCATATCTCCAAGCTACCAAATGAAATTGGAAATTTGAAGCATTTACGCTTTCTAAACTTGTCGAGAACTAATATTCAGATTTTACCGGAGTCAATTAACTCACTGTACAACTTGCATACAATTTTAATGGAAGACTGTCGTCGGCTCAAGAAGTTGTGTAAAAACATGGGAAACCTAACGAAATTGCATCATCTAAGAAATCCTAATGTTGATTCATTGGAAGAAATGCCGAAGGGATTCGGTAAATTGACTTGTCTCTTGACGTTGTGTAGATTTGTTGTGGGAAAAGACAGTGGTTCTGGGCTGCGAGAGTTTAAGTCTTTGATGCATCTTCAGGGGACGCTACAAATTTCGAAGTTGGAAAATGTGAAAGACGTTGGCGATGCCAGTGAGGCTCAGTTAAACACCAAGGTGAATCTTAAAGCTTTATTGCTTGAATGGCGTGATTGGAACCATGTCAACCAAAGACGGGGTAACCTTAGTGATGTGATGGAGCCGGACTTTAAAATAGAAATTCGAGTGCTTGACATGCTAAAACCTCATCAAAAGCTAGAGGAGCTCACCATCGCAGGCTATGGTGGTACAAAATTTCCAACTTGGGTAGGAGATTCCTCATTCTCGAAATTGGTGCTCCTAAGATTTGAAGGTTGCGGCATGTGTACATCCTTGCCATCAGTTGGGCAACTACCACTTTTAAAGCATCTTGAGATAAGTAGAATGGATACAGTAAAGAGCGTGGGTCCAGTGTTTTATGGAAACAGTTGCTCAGTGCCATTTCCGTCACCGGAGACTCTGTGTTTTCAGGATATGCAGGAATGGGAAGAGTGGATTCCTTGTGGATCTGGTCGAGAAGGGTTTCCAAAGCTACGAATGCTTTCTCTTGTAAGATGTTCTAAACTGCAAGGATCATTGCCCGAATGTCTTACTTTACTAGAGACGCTGGCCATCAAAAGTTGTGAACAGTTGCTTGTGACAATTTATTGTCTTCCAGCTCTCAGAGAATTACAAATGGATGGATGTAAAAGGGTGGTGTTCAGCAGCCCAATCGACCTCAGTTCATTGAAATCAGTGGTTTTAAGGCGTATGCCAGGTTTATTTGAGAAAGGGCTACCTAAATTGGCAAATTTAAAGATTGGTTATGGTCGAGAGCAAACATATTTATGGCAGAGATGGCAGAGTGAAACTCGGTTGCTGCAAGATATTAGCTCCCTTAAACGGTTGCAGATTTCAGGTTGTCCCCAAATTTTTTCCTTGGTCACAGAGGAAGTACATGACCAACAACAGCCAGAGTTGCAGTGCAGGCTGGAATTGAGTCATTGTGAAGACCGTACAAAGCTACCACAAGCATTGCTCACCCTTACTGCCCTTAGAGAGATGCGGATAGATGGCTGCGCTTCACTTGTTTCCTTTTCTCAGGCTTCTCTGCCTTCCCAGTTGTGAAAAATTATAATCTCAAGTTGTGGTCTAGTTGAATCCTTACCTGAGGCATGGAGGCACAACTCCGACTCATCTCTTCAGATTTTGAATATTCGATTGTGTGGTTCACTTGTTTCATTTCCAGAGGTTGCTCTGCCTTCCCAGTTGAGAGCAGTTAGATTTATAGAATGCAAAGCTTTGGAATCCTTACCTGAGGCATGGATGCAAAATAGCAATACATCTCTTGAAAGTTTGAAATTTAAAAGATGTGATTCTTTGACATATATAGCTAGAATCCAGCTATCCCCGAGCCTAAAGCGGCTGATTATCAAACGGTGTCCTAATTTAAGGACTTTGACCCTGAAACAGGACATAAGCCGTAGCAGCAGTGGGTCCACCTCCCTCACACCCTTTTCTTCAGAGAACGAGTTACCTGCCCCTCTGGAGCACCTTGAGGTCACTCATTGCCCGAATCTTGCTTTCTTGTCATGGAATGGAAATCAACCTCGGGCTCTTAAGTACCTTTATGTCAAAGACTGCTCAAAGATAGAGTCATTAGCAGAAAGGTTGGACAACACATCCCTTGAAGAAATCACTATTTCATGTTTGGAAAATCTAAAATCATTACCTGACGGTTTGCATAATCTCCACCATCTTCAAAGGATTTGGATATTTGGATGCCCAAATCTTGAGTCATTTCCTGAAAGAGGATTGCCTTCTACGAAACTGACTCGCCTCACGATCTGGAAATGTAAGAATCTGAAGGCCTTACTCAACTGCATGCACAACATCACCTCTCTTCTACATTTAGAAATAAAAGAGTGTCGTAGCTTGGTATCTTTCCCAGAGGATGGTTTTCCCACCAACCTCCAATCACTTGTGGTTGATGATCTGAAGATATCAAAGCCATTGTTCGAGTGGGGATTGGACAGATTCGCCTGTCTCAGGGAATTACGAATCAGAGGAGGATGCCCAGACCTGGTGTCATCTCCGCGATTTCCTGCCTCTCTAATCCAACTGGGGATTTCAGATATGCCAACTCTGAAATGCCTATCCTCAATTGGTGAAAACCTCACTTCATTAGAAACTCTGGATCTCAGTAATTGTCCGAAGCTCAAATACTTTTCAAAGCAGGGTCTGCCCAAATCACTTTTGCGACTAGATATCGATGATTGCCCGTTGATGGAAAAAAGGTGGATAAAGGCAGATTACCCATATACCTTTGCGACTAGATATTGGCCCATGATTACCCATATACCTTGTGTCATTGTTAATGGCAGATTTGTTTTTGAAGAAGACTGATCCAGTGGTCCCAGTTGATGCTAGACTTCAATTTGTAAACTGAACTAGATTGTGTAATCGGAATATCAGTTTTTTCTTCTTTTTTTTTTTGTTTTAAACCTGTAATTTCACTGTAGTATCAAGTGCCTTCATCAATAAAAGAAGAAAAATATGTTTGGGATTCCATGATGCGCTTTATTGTTACTGACTTTTCTGCTATTGAGTTCATTGCCTTGTCATTAAAAATTGAAGTCTTCTTCTATATAGAATAAGGCTTTTGTGTTTTAAGTCTTCTATTATTCGGTTTCCTGCCTCTCTAAATAACGCTTTAAATTGTTTTTTTTGTTTTAAGTCTTCTATTATTCGGTTTCCTGCCTCTCTAAATAACGCTTTAAATTGTTTTTTTTCTTTTTTTTTAAATCTTAAGCTTTCATGTCTCTTATGTATCGATTATGTGATCGGTGTTAATTATCCTCCGACAGAAAGTTAAAAGTCTTTCCACATAGTTAAGGAGTTGAGGCTATTGTTTTTAAGTCTTTTATTGTTTGGTGGGTTACGTTTTAAATTGTTTCTCTCCCTTCATTATTAAAGGTCACATGATGGGATTTTTTCTTCCTTTTTTCTTTTTAATATGATAATGTTGATTATGTGATGGACGTTGATTATGTGATAATTATTAACAATGCTAGCTTTCTTGAACTGGTATTTCAGTAATTCAAATCTTCAAATTATCTCTATTATGGATTAATCTGGTGAATTGCACTGATTCAAGCATTTTTTTTCATTGTTATTTGCCGAACTTTAATGTTTATTGACTGACTTTTAGAGTTTTGGGTTTGAAACTGAAGTGATGAGAATGAAAATGCTCTTTACTCTATTAACTTGATTTTGTTTGGTAATCAGACAGGTCTGTGTTGTTGCTATCTACCATTTCATTCGAATTTTGATGTGTTATGTAGAGTTTTTTGTTTTCAAGTCCATCAAAACTGTGAGGAAAATTGAGCATAAGTATAAAATTATTTACTCCGTGTTAACAACATGCAAGCTCTCTCGAGATTCATGATAAGCCTTTGAAGTGAAAGAAGTGAAAGAGCCAAGAGATGACAAAGGCAAAGACCATGCCGCAAGTTCAGCATTTGAGTAAGCTCCTCAGCTTTTCAAGTGGAGTTTTGGTTAATTGTTTGTAGTAGTAAAAGTTTTGAAGTGTAGTCTTCAAGCCGTTCGTTGAAATGCCTGAAAGAAAAAAGAAAGCTTGTATTAGTTTTAATATCGAAATGGTGAGCAATCACTACTCTGCTTTCCATTGGAGGAGGAAATTCCAATCCTCAACATTTTCTTCAATGGTGAACAATTCTTCTTTCAGTAAATTTTTCATGGACCCCCTGAACAAAAAAAAAAAAGGCCAGGCTTTATGAGCTGGCATTTGGCTACCACATGCCTCAGAGAGTAGATTCTACTGGAGATCATGCAGCTGATGAGCTGGTTTTGGTGATCCTTTCTATGGATATATGCTTGTATTCTGGTGAATCCTGAGGATATGGCATTGATGGACCAACAAAAGTGCCGGCAATTACAGATGCGTGAGACATGATCTATAAGGCATCAAGAGTTACATTGCAAAGACATTAACAAGGTTTCTCATGCCAAGGAAAGGAAGCTGCTTGGTTATGTTGCGTGGCAATCACGATAATTGGGTGCTCTCTCAAGCTGCAGGTAAGCAAAGCTTTAATTAATGATTCTAAGTAACCTGTTTTATCATCCTTTATTATTAGGTAAAGCTGATTAATCCAAGTTCATTTCTGAGTATGTATGCAGCTAGTTAAATTAATCAATAATTTTATAATGTTAGTTTATTGCTTTTTAATGGCCTGCCATAATTATTAGTTTATTGCTTTTGTAATTGCTTGCAGGATTTTTATTTAGCTGGAACAAAAGGACAAATTGTGAAATTCAGTTAGCGGTATATTAATTTAACTCATTAAATTTTCTCTCTTGCTATTTTAAGAATCTAGAACCAGCAAAATTTCTAATTTCTCTTTTGAGTATAGAGTTGTATACTCAATTCTCTTTTAGATTTGTCGCGAACTATAGGTGGTTGATATGTAAATAAAAATTTGCATTTTCATAGCTAAAGTTGTGGTCTACAGTATTCAGAACAAGAATCTGACTGATCGGTACACGAAAATCTATTTTATTAAAGTAATAGATTGAAAATGATTTGCATCAAGATCTTTATGCCACCTCTGATTACCACAATAATCAATTTTACAGCTCAGGAAGATGATAAAAGCAACAAAACGAGGTGGGTTTATTAGTAATCACTTGCCCTACAGCTGCAGCTGGTTATTCTACTTTGCTATGCTGTACAAATCTGTTCTGGGAACAAGTTACTGATCAGGATTCTGTGTCCTTTTTTTTTAATTTTATTATTTTATTTATTTTTTATTTTTTTTATCAATAGGGTTATTGGACTCAGCTAAAGAAACAAAGAGCAAAGTATCAAATTCTGCAATTACTGATGAATTTAGTAACAAGGTTCAAAAATAAGCTTGGGGAGGGTGGATATGGCCCGGTCTATGTGGTAGTGTTTCATCCGACTGTTTAAATAATCTGATATCGAACCCAAAGTCTCGAGTTCAAACCTTGGACACGTGTTGATTGTACTTTTATTCCAGGGCATATTGCTAGATGGACGAGAAATAGCAGTGAAGAAACTTTCAGACACATTAACACAAGGGATTTGAGGGGTTCAAGGATGAGGTTGTGCTAACTGCAAAGCTTCAGCATGTAGATCTTGTTAGAGTTTTGGGATTTTGCATTGACAGAGAATAGAGCAAATGCTGATTTCTGAGCACATGCCTCAGAATCTTGGACTGCTGCCTTCTTGGTCTGCTTTTTGTTCTCCCCTTTGCTTGCCTTTTAAATAAATGAGTGAAATTAACTGATCAAAATCAATACTTAATCTATCCCTTGCTGCAACATCCTTTGTCTCTATATCTTAACATATCTTCTTGTTCCTTATATTATGACGGTTAACTGATGTTAGAATTGGTCTGCTATTTGATGGAATGAATTAGATGTCCTATGAAATGCCTCTATGAAATTGTTTTATGCTTATTGACTTATGAAATGAGAAATATTATCGAGTAATCTGGTGGATTGAACAGATTCAATCATTTTTTACCAGAGTATGCTTGCGTAGTCCATTTTCCACTGTTATTTGCTCTGCTTTAATGTGTATTGGTCTCTAGTTTTTTTTTTTTTTTTAATTTTTGAAATTTCCCCAGCTTTTGTGATCTCAAATTATTGTCTATTGACTGGCTTTTAGGCTTTTAGCCTTGAAATTGAAGTAATGAGAATGAAAATGCTCTTTACTCTGTTAACTTGATTTTATTTAGTAGCTAACCTTTCATTCGAAATTCGATTTGTTAGGTAGAAATTTTTTGTTCTGGAATCAAACTCTGTTTTGCATTGTGGTGATGGGGTTTAAAACCATGACTACTGTAAAATGAAACTTCGGTTTGATCACACGAAGCACAACCATACACTAATTTTCTTTTTCTAACAAGTAAATTGGCATCCATCATTTGTTCACCAAAAAATGAAATTTAATGTACCCCTGATCTTGGACCAAGTCTCAGCACATTGTTTGTGAGCATAACCCAAAAAGGAGGCCTAAGCTCTTGAGAATTACCTCTGAAGTCTGAACTCAAATAGGCATTTCTAAGGCCTACTGAGGTCAGTGAAGTGGTTACTAGTTACAACAGTACTTAAGCTTGCACTGTTCTAATTCTTAGGTCAACACAAGTAGATTACACTAAGAGTTGAGGGGTCTACATCTTTACAATTATACATAGTCGGGAGTTCCTGACCTAGTTCTTATATCTGTACTTAATACAGGCCAGATGAGTCCCTATAAAGCCCGAACTCGTCTTTGCCTCATGGGCAATGGCCTGGGTGGAGTTGTTTCTACTGTCTAAAGCAATGAATTTAACAATGACCTTGTGTCCCCATTTATTGTAGGTATATATTTAAACCAAAAACTTGTCATATATTAGTAGATAGTCCGTGTAGCTATGAAACTTGGCAGCAGAATCTGAGACTGAATTTCCCCAGAGAGTGACTTCTTTATCACCAGCCAAGCTGCTGATTCATGACAGCAGAGACTAAAAGTCAAGCATAGATAATTCAGAATGAAAGCCCTAATTTAACACAATTTACATGTACAAAGCTGTCATTTATTTGTCTTAGTTGTGGAAAGATTATTAAGATGATTACCATATAACAAGTGTTGCTTCTGACTATAATGGCCTCATGATGAAAATCTCCGCTCTGCATTATACGGCTAACCTTGGTGAGCTGAGTGTATCCCATATTGCAAAAGAAATATTGCTTTAAGCCAACTCCGTCTTAACTCCTAGAGACGGCAATCATTATGTGATAGGTATTAATAATGTTAGCTTTCAAATCTTTAAATTTTCTTTAATCTTTGTGTTGCATGTGTTTATCACAGGTATTTAAACAAAAAGCGTATCATATATTAGCAGAATAGTCATTGTAGCTATGAAATTATTTTTGAATCTGACACTGAATTTCCACAGAGAGATTCTGGTTGCTGGGCTACGGCCTGAAGTGCTCTTAAGTTGCCTTTGTGCAAACCGCAACCCCGCCTGCAAATTAATTATATATTGTCTTTGTAACAAAATAAAAAATTACGTAGCTCTTCATCATTTTCCTTTTGCAACTGTTCCCTTGAGTATACATATGTATTAGTTTAAATAAAATACATATGTATCAGTTTTCAAACCCAAATAACTCATGATTATGCAGATTATTTTGGGATTCTGGGCATCTCTCTTTTATTCAAATGAAAAAGATAGGAGCAATGTTGCCAACTTAAAATAAAAAATTATGAATATGTATTTAGGTTTCAAATCCAATAGCCCATGACTATCAAGACTTGTTTCGGATTTTGGGTATCCATTTTTTTTTTCAAACAAGTTACGCAATCCAGTTGAATTTTATTAACTTCAAATATTTTGCTTAGGTCATTTTTAGCAGTGTTTTGCTGCTTGTTTCAACTTAACTATGCAGGATTATGTCACATCCTGCAACATAATTGCATTAAATGCATGAGCTTGTATTTATGCATATGCCATATTTTGACCTTGGGGAAAAAAAAAAAAAAACTCCCCTTCACTAGAAAAGGATTTTCTCCATGATGCCAAATGAAACTATGATGATAATCACAGTATTGGAAATGAGTGCAATTATGTTGTTATTTCAATCAATTACGGAATAATCATCCTATTTTTTCATCTCTTGATTGAGCAAATTTATGTCTTCATTTCTATATGTTCAACCTTTGCTGCATCTAGTTCTCTTCTCCATGATAGTCGAGCAATCGGTTCTCTCTCACTTTTGCTATTGGGAGAAAGTCCCAACAGCGGTATTCCTGCAATTCATAGACAAGATTCCAAGCATCAACTCCAAAAATGGCTCCCTAAGGCACCGTCAGTGTTTTTGATGCATTTGGTGGGAAGCCTGTCCAATTAGCTTCGTTATGTCTTTGCTCATACAATCAACACGGTCTTCGAATAGTGCACATTCCTTTGATAGGCGCATTAGAATGCAGATGTCTGATTATAAAAATTCGTACATCCATTATCCGGTAAAGATCTCGATTTGAATGGCGCACATTCTTCAGCATGTAAATCTTGTTAGAGTTTTGGGAACATTGACGGGGAGAAGAGAAAATGCTGATTTAGGAGCTTGTGCCTAAGAAGCTTGGACGGCTGCCTTCTTGGTCCGACTTTTCTTCTCCACTTTGCTTGCCTTTTAGATAAATGGGTGAAATTAATTGATCAAAACTACATTTTTTTAAAAAAAATTTGTAAGTTCATCCACTAGCTGTTAACAGAATTAGTAAACATATAATCAATTCAACCATTGATGATTTTAATTTGTTCATTACCTGGCCAAATATTTAATCCAAACCAATAAGACCAAATCCTTTTCTTGAGTTGTTCAATGTATTTCAACCCATACCTCCTAAAGTAAATCTAATTTGGAAGCAAAGCTACTGTTTGGCGACAGAGAAAATTGAAAAGAAAATTCTGTTTGGTCTGAATAATTGTAATATTGAAATTTAATTTTCCATATAGAATAATTGTATCTATCTTCTGATTTTCATTTATATATATATATATATATATATATATATATATATATATATTGTTTTCATGTTGTCATAGACTCAATAATTTACTTAAAAAGAATTTTCATTATTTAATTACTAATTCAGCCAGATTGTTCAGTGAATTGGTAGCTGATCGAGATTACACGGAGAAACCTGAAACTATTGCATGCACTGCTTCTTAACAGGTTTTTATGGTCATATTTTGGAACAGTTTACTGCCCTGCTTTTTGTTTGTACTCCTTATCAATTTATATTTTTTTAACAAGGGCAAAATAAGGCAGAGGCAGGAGCCTAGGAATTTGGTGTTTAATTATTCTTATTTTATGATCATTTTCCCTATAGAATAACTACAAAATTGAGGGATAGATTCATTAAATTCCCTAATTGTTTCTATCTTCTGGTTTTCATAAATAATTTTTTTTTATGCCGTCATGGATTCATAGCTTACTTGAAGGAATTTTCATTATTTAATGCTTAATTTAGCCCATATTGCAACATCCTGGCTATATATACCTCTGTTTCTATCTATCAAGATATCATCTGGTTACTTCCAGGCAAAGTAGATGGAAGAGAAAGCATGCATTTTGCACATGTTTACCAAAACAAGAGAGTATATTTGATCTCAATCTGTAATTTTGTAAGATATATTATGTCACGGTTTTTTAATAATTATTCTTAAGTTTGATTTATTTACTACTTTAAAACGGGTCCACATGAATTATGAATTAAAAATTGAGAACTAGGAATTCATAAATGCTAGAACAAGTCAGGTGTTTGATGGAATGAATTAGATGTTCGATAAAATGCCTCTGTGAGCAGCCTTAACATGAACCTCGACATCAACACTCTGTACAGAAAGTATTGACATGGCAACTGACTCAGCACAAACTGAAAACTCATGACAAAGATGATTCAGCATAAAGCGTTGTACAAAACGAGTGTAAATTATCCTTTGTAAAGTTCATTGAATTAGACGTAGCCATTATATATATATATTTTTAATTGTTCTGTTTGCTTGCGGGAATCAGGTTAGCACACCTCCAATATTCTCTTTAAATTCCGCTTAATCTTTTTCGCAATTTTACTCCTACACACCCACGCCCAAATACAATGCAATTTGACTATAATATTTTATAATAAATAGAAATATAATATTAAAATGAATGTAATAATATAATAATTTCACTATTTAAAAATATTTTGATATTTGATAATCTATTAGATATATTTTATTATATTAAAGTAAATTTTATAATTAATAAAAACATAATATTAATATAAATGTATCAAGATTTAAATAATCTTGAATATTATCTAAAATAATAATTTTAATATTACTAGTATGTGAGATTTTTTAATTGTAAAATGTATTTAATGTAAATATTTATTTAAAATCTTGATAATGAATACAAATATATTATTAAAATAAATATAATAATTTATAGATTTAAATTTATTTATATATTAAAATATTTTAATATTATTAGTCTACTATATAGATTGCATTATCTATACAATATTTGTATTTATTAAAAATTTAAAGTAAAATTTTTAGGAATAATAAAATAAAGAGCATTATGGTCAAAATGGAGTTTTGATGTCTCCTTTTAAAAAATTAGGGGTGTTAGTGACTATTTTTCCCAAATTTTGGAGATGTAGATATCTTTGTTCTTATTATAGTGGTTATATGATATAGTTAGCAATAAAAATAAAAAATAAAAAATAAAAGACAAAGAAAGATTTGTTTAAGTGGCTTTAAGAAAGAAGATAGTGCAGAAACCTACTTAAAGAAGTTAAGAAAGAGATCAATGATGGAATTTGTTTGGGAGAAAGAGAAATAAGGGTATTTGTGTAATAAAAGAGGGTGTCAATAGAAATAAAATTACACTTTAAATTTGTTAAGAGGGTGCGTTGTAAGAAAAAAAAAATGTGGGGATGGGGGGGGGGGGGGGGGGGGGGGGGGGGGGGAGGGGGGTCAAGAGAATAACAGAAGGGTGTAAAATGTTTCTTTCAAACTTGAAAGCTGATTCGGCCCTAACTCTATATATATATATTCATTTTGCTATTCATTCTATTCTAAATCTAAAAATTCTAAATTGCATCATCATATTAGAAATATACATATAGAATTTCGGCAGATATATGATCACAACAACATCAGCAAATTGTATTACGATATAATAAATATAAGAGCATGAGCACTTATCAAAAGAAATTGATTTCATTTCCAATATCTTGTGTCTCTGTATAATTTTGATTGTAATCAAACTATACCTATTAAACCAAGATCACCAATTAATTAACAAAATGAAAGAATCAAGTTAACTAAATGAATGAATAATGTTGACCTCGTATCTCTCAAAATCATTTACAAAAACCGAATAATAAATAGAGAAGTTAATTCTAGCAAAAGATTGCACAAAGGCAAATGAATTCACTTTAGCCTAACCTATAATTGACTGGAATCACAGCACTTAAATTAAACCAATGGTAGCTTTACCTTAACGCAATGAAAACTCTTCAAACAACATCATTGTACACTTCCTGTACACTTGAAAGTAAGTTATCATATAGCATATTACACATGGATTGATAAGTTTGTACGGCACCAAGCGGGAAATTTGGGGCATTTGAGCACAAGTATGAATAAGGGCCAAATATAAACACCAATTCAAAAGTTCGGTGTGATAACTTCCAGATATACAACTAGATGCAAGTGCTCATTTCTGTAGGAATTGCCCACGGCCGGTTGAGATATCAGATGTCCAATAGACTCGCATCATATTTATCAATACGTGATATTGTAATCATATTATCACAAGGGCAATTAAATGCCTACACTTAAAAGCGTATCCATCACCATCATCAATTTATTTACAAATTAGCAAAAGCTTACTCTTTGATCACACATGGCAAAATAACCACACACACGTCTTAATATTAAAACAAGCAAACGGGCATCCATCATTTATTCATTAGAAAATGAAAGTTAAGGTGATTTTTGACTGACACGCATGCTGCCCAAATCACCTTTACAAGAAAAATCTAATTTCAGTAAGGCGTTTAAGCTCTTGAGAATTACCCTCTGAATCCGGATTAGCATTTCTCAAGCTTAATTTCACACAATTTACATGTACAAAGTTTACCATTTGTGTGTCTTTGATAAGGAAAGGGAGCCACGGAGGTCAACAAAGGTTCATAAGCCTAACTACAGATACGAGGGTTTTGTTTGAACATTCGTAAGTCTCATGCAGCCATGCATGCGGTCATGCATGTTGCATGCAATACCATGCAAGACTTATTTACGTATGGATTAAAGAGTAGTTGTTTGTTGGAGCAAGGCAAGGAAATTAGCACGTCAAGCCACGTTGCCGATCGTGTGGAGAATCAAATTAAGTGGGATTCTATTTCTGTTTCTAGTTTGTTATTTAAGATTGCTCAGTTATTTAAATTGATTTTAACCGTGAATTGTGGCTACAAATCCTTAGTAGTGTTTGTATTAACTACTATAAATAAGCTCCAGCAATTAATAAAAGGATTATGCAGAAAATTATCTCAAAGTACTATTCTTGGTCGTTCTCACCGTAAGTAGAACAACGTAAACTTAGCTATTGTTGAACGTTTTTTATTGGGACCTATCAGTCTTAGTTGTGGAAAGATTAGCAAGATTACCATATAACAATTGTTGCTTCTAATCCTCAGTCCACTGAACCCCATGTTTCGCCCAAAGATAATATGCTCCAACGGGACCTCTACCACCCAACTCATAAAGTTTTGGCGATATTGATCTTGTCTTTTTCCTGTAAAACTGGGTTTAAAACATTCCATGCAGCAGTAAGCTCATCCTTTCTCATAAAGAGATGGTTGTCGCCGTCAATAACATCAAGAAGAAGATGTTCTCGTATGAATCAGGCAACTCCACGTTGCACCAACAGTATTAACACAAAAGACAAGCACATGAAAGATATCAAATGTGAATACAAGTCAGTAGCAGAAACAAAACAATTTCTATAAACTGAAGTGCTTATTTATCCTTATAGAGCAAATTAAGTTCCGAAGCATCCAATGGCAAGCCTAATCCTGGAGCTTTATTGTTGACTTTAACTAGAATGGCCTCATCAGGCACATTGAGTAATATTAGTTCATTTGTAGCAACGTCGATGTTATGCCCAAAATGTTCATGATAGATGTTCCCTGGAACATGATGAAACTGTATACGTATCTCCACTCTGTATTATATGGCTAAAGTTGGTGAGCACATCCCGTATTGCAAAAGAAATGTTGGTTTAAGCCAACTCTGTCTTAACTCCTAGAGATGGTAATCGTGATTTTTAGCTCTTTATACAGAAATCTCGAAATCACAAGTGTTTGAGAAATAAAGGATTGTTCAGTCATTAATGAAATGGGCATTTCATTTTGCAAGACTATAGCCTTTTTACTTCCGTAGTTAGTGTTTTATCTTGATCATTGAAGTGAGGACAACAATTACAAAAGTTAAAAAGTTATGATTAAACACATACCTTATGTCAGTATTAATGAGAGATTGCTTTTTTGATGAAGACTGATCCAGCGGTCCCAATTGATACGAGATTTCAACTTGTAAACTAAACTAGATTGTGTTATTGTAATTTCAATTTTTTTAACCTGTAATTTAACTGTAGTATCAACTGACTTTATCAATAAAAGAAGCAAATTATGTTTTTGTAATTCTATGATGGGCTTTATTGCAACTGACTTTTTTACCATTGAATTAATTGTCCTGTGATTAAAAATTGAATTCTTCTTCTGTATAGATAAAAAGAGGCTTCTATTATATATTTGGTGGGTCTTAAACTATTTCTTGATTATTTAGTTTAAGTCCGTGAAAAAGTTTTATTCATTAAAGGGTCACATGATATAATTTTTTTTCTTTTTTTTTAATATATGATAATGTTGATTATGTGATAGCTGCTAACAATGTTAGCTTTCTTGAATTGGTACTTCTATTCAATCCACCGGATTAATCGATAATATTTCTCATTTCATAAGTCAATACGTGTAAAAATTTTGTTGGAAAAAAATAAATAATATCTGCAACACGAGATTAAAAAATCTTTTGTTGCTAGCTAACCTTTCAATCAAATTTCGATGCATCAGTTCGATCTTTTAAAATCCGTTTGATATTATGGGGCTGTGGTTTTAAAAAACCACCGACTACTGTAAAATGCAAACTGTAGCATATACCGTAATATGCAATTTTGTAGAGCATTCTGCAATTCCTACTCGAAAGTAGAATATTATTCTGTATATAACACAGGAGCATGGATGCTTTTACGGCTATATGTGAGGTCAACTAAGCAGGTGCATAAATAAGGGACCAGATAAAATAAAATTATTTACTCCAGGTTAGCAAAATGCAAGCTCTCCTGAGATTCATGCTAAGCTTTTGAAGTGAAAAAGCAAAGAGATGACAAGGGCAAAGACCAAGAAGGCAACTATGAAGTTCGTTACGCAGCCGCCATGCCACAAGTTTTGTTTTTGAAGCTGCTTTTGAGCAAAGCTCCTCAGGTTATTTGACATATCCAATCTTATACATACCCTCAAAAATTACACTTCAGTGGTATCAAATTCACTCACCAAAAAGCATGCTTGAGAAGAACCTCTATAAGTCTCCTACAATTTGAGCGTCGTACTGTACTAGGACAAATATTAAAAAATAACCTACTACAATAAGATAGTGTAAATCTATTTCGATAGCTTCTCTTTTTCATATCCTCCCCTTTCTTGATAGTCAAAGAGAATCTAGGTATCAGACACATTTACCCAAAACCACCAACGGATATCCATCATCATCAACAATTTATGTACAATCTAGCAAAAGCTTACTCTTTGATCACACATAACAAATAACCATACACAAATCTTCATATTAAAACAAGCAAATAACCATCCATCATTTGTTTATTACAAAATGAAGTTTAAGGTACTTTTTGACTCCGATGCACGCTTTCAGCACATCATTTGCGAGCATAACCCAAATCATCTACAAGAAAAATCCAATTTCAATTAGGGGTTTATGCTCTTGAGAATTATCCTCTGAATACTGATAGGCATTTCTCAACCCTAATTTCATACAATTTACATGTACAAGGTTACCATTTATTTGTCTTAGTTGTGGAAAGATTAGCAAGATTACCCTATAAGAAGTGTTGCCTCTAATCTTCGGTCCACTGAACCCCGTGTTTCGCCCAAAGATAATATGCTCCAACGGGACCTCTACCACCCAGCTCGTAAAGTTCTGGTGCAATATTGTTCTTGTCTATTTCTTGTAAAACTGGGTTTAAAATATTCCATGCAGCAGTAAGCTCATCGCTTCTCATGAAGAGATGGTTGTCGCCGTCAATAACATCAAGAAGAAGATGTTCGTATGAATCAGGCACCTCTGCATTATACCTACAGTATTAACACAAAAGGCAAGCACATCAAGGATATCAAAGGTGACGACAAGTGAATAGCAAAAACAGAACAAGTTCCAAAAGCTGAAGTGCTTACTTATCCTTATAGAGCAAATTAAGCTCTGAAGCATCCAATTGCAAGCCTAATCCTGGAACTTTGTTGTTGACTCTGACTAGAATGGCCTCATCAGGCACATCACGTAATATTAATTCATTTGTGGCAAGGTTGATGTTATGCCCAAAACGATCATGATAGATGTTTCCCGGAACATGACGAAACTGTATGCGTATCTCCACTCTGCATTATATGGCTAACATTGGTGAGCACATCCCATATTGCCCAAAAAAAAAAATGTTGGTTTAAGCCATGCATTTATTTATTATTTATTTTGAGTTGTCATGCAATGAGATCCATATGAACAATCAAAACGTCAAAGATTAGGAGATGCCCATGAATTGTTGGAACAACTTACAGGATGAAACCTACACAAGATATGCTTATCTAAGTTGTTGGCTACACTTTATCACAAAAATCTGTAACCACAGTTTGCTACACAAATTTAAAAAAAGAAAGAAAAAAAAAATCATTTTCACTCAATTATACCAACAGTTGGTTATGTTACATGCATAATTTAATTGTTTATGCATGATGCAAAGTGATGGCTATCTGGAAAAAATGGACAGCGGTACCCATTGCAGGAATTACACACTAATCCATTGACGAATTCTTGTTTGTACTGCTCTTGGAATTGAAACAAGACAGACTGACGGGTTAATGTCATAATTTCCTCTCTTGAATTTGTTTCTTAATTCAATATTTTTAGAAATATTATAAGCCGTAAATGGAAATATAAGCTGATGGTTACACAGTTACACTTCCCTTACAAGCCGGCTTTTTAAGGGTGTGTTCTAGGTTCCTATCATAATCTGGCAA
This sequence comes from Citrus hindsii, assembly GCA_004802465.1. NCBI lineage: Eukaryota > Viridiplantae > Streptophyta > Magnoliopsida > Sapindales > Rutaceae > Citrus > Citrus hindsii. Next base: position 116,375 of record QWBT01000432.1, read on the forward strand.
AGTACAAACCACGACAATGTCTATTAAGGCATAACCAGCAGAACTGAAATAGCTATTACCTGTGTTTAATTAGTCCCATGCCAGCTTTTATTAGAAAAGGCACGCCATCCCAACGTGCATTGTCAATGTATAATACAGCAGCAAAATAAGTGGGGGTCAGACTGTTCAATTTAACATCAACCTTGTCATCAAAAGTAGCTTTATATTGGCCAAGAATGACATTGCTTGGCTCCAATCTGCGGATTGACCTCAAAACTTTGACCTGAAATGAATAAACTTCTCATCAACATGACCACGTGCAACCAAATTTTTGTTGTATTCATTTTTTACTTTTTGAGGAGGTAGGGGTTAGAAACAGAATATTTATTAGTATAAAAAACTTTACAGAGAAAGTTGGACTAGATGTCCTTCCCCTAAAAACAATATAATACCTTCTACGAAGATTTCATAAGAATTAGGCTATATAAAATTGCCTCTGCAAAAGCAAAATCATTGCATGCTGGCCCGCAACCTTTTTGGTTTAAAAACCACTAAGTTCTATTAAAATTGTGCTCACATGGATACAAGAATCTGAGCTCCATCTCATAAGAATTATTAACTTTCTTCTTAAGGATTTTCTGAACTCATCTTTTGTTTTTACAATCACATTCACATAAGCTGCAACTTGATAAACTGATGCCTTTATACCTTTCACCAGATTCAATAAGACACATGAAGTTAGGGACATCTACAAAAAGTTAGCAATTTAACAAGTATATTCCTCAACTTCACTGCCGTAGGACAGTGGAAATAGATTACCTGTGCTTTCTAATCTTGCTTGTGCTTTTTTTTTTTTTTATAACAAACTCAAGAATGTAGTAATAAAGAAGATTTAAAACTGATAATGGACCATCAGTCCACTAAGAGAATAAAAAGAAGGACTATTTGTGCCATACATAAGTATACAAAATCACCCCTACTCAAGGCTAGAATCAGCTATATTCTTACTTGTGCATTACACACAAAAGATTATCCAAATTGATTTTGAATAAAATAGGTCATCTCGCAAAAACAGAAGGTACCTTTTCATTCCGGATATCTTCACCATTGAGACTTATGGGGGGCTCCATAGCAAGCAATGCTATGGTTTGGAGTATATGACTATGCACTATGTCTCGGATGATCCCATAACCATCAAAATACCTCATATAACCGAAAAATTACACAACATGATATTGATACCGTAGAATGACATGAGGATAAGATAATTGGCTTTGTTAGTGAAGATAAAATGAATTATTAGTATTTAGTACCTTCCAGACTGCACACCCATCTCTTCTGACAAAATGACCTGCATGAAAATTCAAACAGGTAGTGGCTACCATTAGCTGCACAAGTGAATGTCATTGCATTCAGAGAAAAAACAAAATTACTTGTATACTGCGGATGTATGTTCGGCTCCATAATGGCTCAAAAATTAGATTAGAGAACCTTAATACTGTAAGGTTCTCAATGAGATTCCTCCCCAGAAGATGATCTATCCTGAAAAATTGAAGAAGTAAGAAAGTTAAAACTGAATGCGTGTGCACAAATACATTAGTATAGCTAATGGGATTATTCACCTGTATAGTTGCTTCTCCTGGAACTTGGAAAGAAGAGCTTTTGTCAGCCAATGAGAAGACAGTGCATCAAACCCAAAAGGTTTCTCAATTATTATACGGTTCCAGCCCTTCTGGGTTTGGGCACAGATGGCGAGAGTGGATGCAACATCCAGAAGTGCTTCTTGCGGCACAGATAGGTAAAATATCCTGTTTGCTTCAAATCCCCCCTGAGGTAGGTAGGCTGCTAAAAAATCAATTATCTAAAGCATCCAGCTTGAACATTGACAAATCAAATCAACCCCTATTGATTTTACTTCTGGCTAATTACTCTCAGTCTATAAGAGTGAAGAAATGTTTTAACTTTTAGTTTAAGGAATTTGAGAAAAGAAGGGACAAAAAAGAGTTGACTTTTAAAGTATGAAATATTAATTGTACAGAAAGAAAGTTGGTGTGGTTAAACTAGAATGTACACAAGTGAATTGAGTCTTACGACATTATCTCATATACTACCTTCATTGTAGTTTCTTTCTTGTTCCTTGTTTTAACAATGTAATAATTGAGAAGTGTTTTTAATGATGAAAAATATATTATCTATTATCTTTTAGGAATTGAATCCAGAAAACCAACCTTTACACAATCCGTACTATAAAGTTGTTCAATAATAATTACAAATAAGTGTATAATTAATAAGTTTTGCCAGATTATATTTCCAGATTTATGTATTATTTTGTAACAACTAACGATACAACAAATAAAACTATCATGCAAGAATGGAATAGGGTGATTTGCTCTCTAAGATATGAATATGAACTGAATAGTATAAACTATCACACATTACTACTATTAATATATATTTTTCTCCTCTGTTTTTAACAAATCTTTAGAGGTAAAAGAAAGCACATAAGTTGATCTTTTATAATTATGATTGAAAAGATAGAGGAAACATTAATTTTTCATCAGGTACTGTAAGATAAATCAGACGCACAAAACTTAAGTTATTAGGTAAGCGGCTAATAGCCCAACAATTTGATGCCAATAATTTTAAGATCATGCCAAATAGTTTCATTATAACATTTTTTCTTTTTTTCTTTTTTTGGGCTCCAAGTAATACCATAAAGTTGCATAAAACAGGAAGCATGATAAAGCTAGATACTTCTAAACAGCACTGATTTGTGATTTTATCAACCTCACCTCGATATGCTCCATCAAAGCGCTGAGCTTTAACATCCCTTCTCGGTTGTCATAACCACCATTAAGATAATATGTTCTACTGAGAAAGGCATCAATTTTGTCCCCACAGTTTTCCCTGAAAAGATGTTAAAATCATGAGGAACAAATGCCACATTAAACTTCTTCAATTCATTCTATTCTAATTTTATAGCAATCAAACTAACTTGATAGACTACATCGTGAGCCTTGGTTGCATTTATTTCAACTTAACACATTTTCAAAAGTCTAATGCTTGCATAGATGCAAAGCCCTTTCCATAACCAATGGCTGCATGTTGATTTACTTGAGAGGGTCCTTCAAAACACGCTAATAATTCCTTTAAATCAATAGAAATCCCACCCTAGCAACTAGCTAACAGAATGTGGTATGAAGCTAACCCACCCCCTCCTTTTTTTTTTTCCTTCTCTTTGAAAACTTTGGCGAATGTAGCCAAAAGGATCCTAAGGTTGTAAATTGATGAAACCCAATCAGCATATAAATAGCTGCCAACCATGGATTTCGATCATTCAGGCAACTTCTAGCATTTGTGCACGTTGCATTCGAAAATTATAAGGGGCAGTAATTTGACTCACTCATGGATTTAGAATAAGAAACTGAATGGTAGGAAAGAGAATTTGTATGACTGTATGAGAACCATACCGATGATCAATGCGGCAAGTCAAAGTTGAAGCTATGATGGACCTCAAGTCTTCATCTGTCAAATTCTTTCTTGAATAACCAACGATTCCCACATTCTGCAGGAAGAAATGATAAAAATAATAAAAAGAAAAAATTCACCAAAAATTTTTAGAACAAGTTTGGAAAATTGTAAAATATTGATGAGAACAATATCTTTCATTCAATTTATTGGAACATCCCATTTTCCTTGCCATGGTATAAGCAAGTCGAATATGTTTTGATGCGCATAACAACATAATTGGATGACTGATTCAGAAAAGTAAATACATAGTAACTGCAACAATGAAAACAACAGGCTTGGTGAAAAAAGAAGACTCTAGCTGTAGCACCTCTAGATAAAAGGCAAAGAGGCCTTTCAAGATAAAGAAATTGTGGTACTACCTCCGGAAGAAAGCCACTGTAATAGAGAGCAAATAATGCTGGGAATATCTTCCTTCTTGCTAGCTCACCAGTGGCTCCTATTACAGCAATGCAAAGTGAAGGTGCTTGATCGCTCTGAACAAGAAAATTTGGGGAATGTGCTTGTAATTTTGAAGTTGGTCTCTTCGTAACTACAATGGAAAATTAAGTTCCACAATCTAGAGATTGTAAGTTTCCAATTGCAAAGTATGAGAAAATGAATATACCAAGATCAATTCACATTGATAGACATAACAAATGACAAAAATAAAAAGGTTAACTTAGAATAGTCTTTACTGACCATTGGGTACAGATAATGTTGAAACTCCTTCAGAATCTCGTCCATCATTTGATGAACTAGTTTCTAGATGACTATCTAACTTATCTTGATTCTTTATAATCTTGGACTCACTTAGTCCATGCTTTTTACTGCAATGCTTAAGGTTCAGTCTGTCAAGTAACCATAGCTTTAAGCCACAAAACCTTTGGCATATAGTGGCAGAACCTCCAGAGAGCACAAAACGATCACTGGTTACTGTGTGAATATTTTTTCCTGTTGCCTAGATACAACAAAAGCAAGACAATTGTGCCTTAGCATAACTAGTGTACGACTCTATTATACTCGAAATTTAGCAAATATGGTTGTACTCCCCATTTATAAGGCTCTATCATGCCAAAGATGCAACTACTGCTACCCGACAAATTAGTGAAGCAAGGTACCAAGTTTTCCCATGTAATAACAGTAACAAAACTGAAAATGCCAATACATATAACAATAGCACTCGTGAGGTGCTTTCAGATACTATGACACAAATTGAAGTATTTCAATATGTAATTGGACGCAAAACTCATTGGAAGAAGCAAAATCCAATTTTAATTGCTGAAAAATCCCAATGAAATGCTCTTAATCAAGATTCGTATATCCTTTCATTTTCAATCCAAAGAATTATGCCAGATTGAAAATTAAATACACATTATTAATTTCATGCAATACAGTTCTTTAAGATCATCTACAAATTATAGTTTCCTATCATCATTTTCTAGAAACCAAACAACCCATATACAGTTTCAACAAAAGTCATCAAACAAACAAAACTTTTTTCAATTAAAAACAAAAATAAAGAAATAAATAGACAATCCCATGTATAGAAAACTAACCGGGAATGGTGCTGGAAAATTTGAAAACGACACTGACATCCTCCGTTTCTGTATTCAACTACTTCAAGGGTTTAAGGTTTCTAAAAATTATAGGAATTAAGAAATAACATGAAGAAAAATCATCAATTACTGGAAAGTGATCGAAGTTGATGTGGGTTTGATGGTGGCTGATGAAAGCTGACTTTGTTGTAGTATGTAAAATCAACGGCGACCGAAAGGCTGTGCTGACGCAGATACTTCGCGTCCTTGCATACCGTTGCAGTAAAAATAGTTTTGTCTGCTTACAGGTTTAGTTTGGAAACAAAGAACTTGGATTGGAGGCAGAATTCTGGGGAGTGGAATTCTTGGATTACGAGTGTGGAGTGGGAGTGGAAGTAGGATGTTTACTTAAATTAAATGAAAGTATGGATTATCAATTAAAATCTTAATTATTTGTTTACTTTATCTTGGATTGGGAGTAAATTATTTTAAATTATAATTTTATGCTTATGTAAATAATTATAATTTGTAATTAAAAAATTAATAAAAAATATATTTGAAAAATAAAATAAATATAATAATATATTTTAAGTAATTCTCTAATAATATAATAATATTATTTTTAAGTAATTTAGACTTAGAATCAACCCAAATTATTATTTAGTTAAATATAATAATATTATTTAAATAAATATAATATTATTTAAATATTTATTAAATATAATTATAGTAAATTTAATTAAAAAAGGGTAAAAAAGAAGGGTAAATATAAAATGAAACATTATTTTATTTAATATAATATATTAAATTTATTATTATATAAAATAATAATATAATATTATTTAGTACAAAATTAATATTTTCTTAGAATAAACTATTTATTATTATTAATATTAAATAAATATAGTACTATTATTTTTAAAATAAATATAATAATATTATTCAAATAAATATAATTTTATTTATTTATTTTATTAAATATAAAATATTAAATTAAGTTAAATTAAATTGAATTAAATTAAAAAGGGTAGAAAAGGGAGAGGTACTCCCACCTCTCTCCATGGGAGTCCTACTCCCACTCCCCACTCTAAAAATGAGTGGGGCCCACGGAGTGGGATTCCCAATCCGGAGCCAATTTGTTGAAGTAAACGCTGGAGTAGGAGGAATCCACACTCCTCACTCCCACTCCAGAAAGTAAACACAGCAAAGTACAATCAATTGTCTATAAATTAATAACGTGTGCATCATATAAAATTTATTAATTTAAACATTTATTAATTAATCGATAAATTAATAATTTAATAAATTATAAGTTTGCCTATGATTTAATAAATATATAATTTAATCAACTAATTTTTTTTTGTATTTTACTAATCTAATATATTAAAAATGAATTAGTCCACTAATTATAAATTAAATTAACAAAAAAATAAAATTCTTGTAATTTCATAATTCAACCGCAAAACTTCTAGAAAATATAAGTACTGCATTACTCAAATTAAATTAGGTGCAATTTTATTTTAAATTTGTGGGAGATTCAACCCCTTTTATCTTTTTTGTTTTTGTAAATACTCAAAGTTCCAAACCATTTTGTTTTATTATTAATGAAATGAATAAGTGGCCCAACACAAAACTCATAACCATAGAACATTAGAGGACAATTAGAGCACTCACCAATTTTATTGTGATGGAGTCATCGAGATAAAAATCTTGCAACAATTAGGATATTTTTTATTTTATTTTTTTATATAGTGTGAAGGCACTGTTTGGTATAATGTTTTAAGGAAAACTTATTTAAGTATAATTTTTGTTAAAAGAACTTTTATAAATAGAGATTTATTAAAGAAAATTAGTTATTTGATGGTCCATAAGAGTTTTGATTGAAAATTTTAAACAAAATTACTTTAATAGGTAATTTTTTTGAGTTATGTTTTAAAAGAAAAAAAAATTAAATAAGTAAATTAGTAAAGGATATTTTAGATGTTTTAATATTTTAAAAAAATTTCAACTAAACCCTAAATAATAACAAAAAAAATTGAAAATAATTTGTGAAATTAAATGCATGCTTTTGGAGATAAGTATAGCACTGAAAAAATGAGTTTTTGTATTGTTTATTTGTTATGATCAAAGGCCCAAATTGAACTCTAACCAGTTGCTAGAGGCCCATTTGTATTCATAAATTGCAAATCTTGAAAAAAGTATGACGAATTCTTTTATTTTATTTATGAAGTCCATCATGATACATCCATCATAATTATTTGTTAATCAGTGTGATTAATTTTTCATTAAAAAAATAAATAAAATTTCTTGTGCCACGACTTCATGTGATGGCCGTGACGATGACAAATTGACAACTATTCTTAATAAATTTATCCATATTACTTTAATTAAAATAAATGCATAGTTATTGGTCATACCCACCCATTATATTAACATTTACCAACCATGTCATATATATAGCACCTTTTTAAATTAATTGATGAAATAAATTTCCACATTCAACCGACTTCAAAATTTATAATAAAATAATATAATTTGTAACAAAAAAATAGACATAATTATTTTTTTTTAAATTCATAAAATCGTATCCAGATATTATAAATCTTACCTCTATTTTGATATTTGATATATGGTCATATATTGATATAGATCAAATATTATACTTTGACTCTTAATTAAAAGTTTATAATTACTCTTAATTACACGTTTTTAATTTTTTTTGTTTTATGCAAATCAAATAATAATAACAATGATAACAAAGCATTATAGTGATAGCCATAACATAAAACATCATGTTCATGTGAGCCCAAACATTGCTGACTAGAGCATCTTTTTTTCTGGTAATTTCAAAAATAAACAAAACAAAAATCATGGGGAAACCCCAAAAATAGACAACTCATTGGATAAAAAAAATAGAAGAGTAGAATCAAAGCAATTTTAACTTCACTGTTTGCAAAATCTTATAATTGAAAGATAATTTTTAGAAACCTCCCTTGAAGTTTGGGGTATTCTCACTTTAATAGAATATACTCACATATTCTCACAAACCTCCCCTTACGTTCCTATTTCTATCCTTAGATTGTTTGTTGACTGACATAATGACTAAAATACCCTTGACTTAAGAAAATCACGTTTTTCATGTTCAGAACAGTGTATTGTTGGTTAATAGAATTATATTTGCTTGGTGTCAACGGCTATAAATACAATAAAGTTATCAGATCATCCTCATCCATTTCCAAAATAACTTAGCTGAATTAGGATAAAAAATTAAAAAATAAATTTAGAAATTATAATTGCTGCTGCCAATATTTATGTTGGTTGTCTATATAATTAGCCATTGCCAAGCTACACAACAACAAAGCTTCTGCTTCTCATAACTGAAGCTTTCTTCTTCCTTCAACATAATCAAAACATCACTGCCAATATTCTCTCATACCTCCATATCAACCATGCATCTACAAACTCTTCAAAAATCATTCAAATCTCACCATTTTCCAATCATTATACAAAGTTGGAACACTTATGCACGTCAATGTGTGCTTAAAGCTTAAGCACAGCAAGTTAATCAAATATATTTTATGACCCTTACGTAATATGTCCCTAAATCTATTGTTTTATATATTTAATGTAATAGTGTTTTTCTAAGTAATATGCATATGTAAGCCTAAATAAAAAATTTTAGACTACAATTTCTAATCCTATGGTCCAACATAACTTGCAATCTAACACAAAGGCAGGCAAAGGGCATAGAATGAGTGAACCAAATATTGATTTCCTTCAAAATACCATATTCAATAGCAAAATCACTTTGGCAAGTTAGAATCAAGACACAAACAATTAAGAAGATTAATGCAATAATTATAAAATAAATCAATCAACAACAATTTCCTAATCCCTTGAATGTGATATATATAAAAGAATCTCAACATCAATATAGACATAAATACAAATACATCCATTGAAATATAAAAACATGCCTCAACCATGTGATGTATTTAAAAGAATTTCAGCCGCGATATAATCCATATAGGTAAATACAAGCACTTAAATGTAGAAACATAGCTCAGCCATGTGGTACATATAAGCAAATTCCAACAGCGATATTAATGTAGTCAGTCATCAGTGGTTGTCATCCAATTAGCCTCACTGGAGTGAGTTTCTAAGTATAATATACAAAAACCTCAATAAAACAAAGTAAAAGATTATACAACATCTCTACAATTTAGGGCTTACATAAGAAATGTGAGGTATCTTCTGATCATTTCAAAATATGTCGTAAGGGATTAGTTTGGACTCTGGTGCTACTACTTAATGAACACTCTTGCTGCCAAAGCTGTTGCTACCGAATTCACTATCAACTCTCTCTTTAGGCTTGGGTTAATTTCCCTTTATTAATAAAAATATTGTATTAGTATACAACTTATAGTGAATATATAAGTCACGAAGATAATGTAAACACAAACATAAGTAGATTCAAACAATTATGGTTCTAATTGTCAAACACTGTCATGTTGCAAAACATACTACTATATACTTGATTTCAACAGCAGTGGCAACTTATATTTCTGCTCAATCTAACAACATTTTGTAGACATTTAATGCAAAGAGACCATGTATAACAAATCTAAGATTTTGTTTATAACAAAAATAACAAGTTATTGCCAACCGCCAAGTCATTGTAGTTGATCTATCACAAAATTTCTGTCTTGTTTTTCTTGTTTTGGCATTATGGATCCATTACTTTATCATCTCAATGTAAGCTAATATCAAGTCCTATCCTGTAGCTTCATTATTGACACTTTCTATTAATGAAATTAAAATTGATAAGCATTCAAAATAAAGCATTTATGTGAATCTTAAAGATTAAACACATTGACCCGACACAAAATAGCTGGCAACCGTTTAAAACTACAGAACACAGTTGATGAAGATAACCTTTCAAATGAATTTTGTATTAACATGCTGTAGCATAGCATACATGTACAATCTTAAAACTTTTAAGGAAAATCACAACAAACATGAACAGAATCTTGGATTTTCTAAAATTACAAAATCTCAATAATACAAAAAATCTAATGCCCATAAATATTACATTTATTCCTAGTGCTTATAAATTCAATCAAGGCTTGTCAAACACAAGAAAGCTATCCATGGAAGGATTCAAGCATTTTCTTTTATAAAATACTAATTACAAACTTCAAGCGCACTTTTGTATCGACCGAATCACTCTAAGTGTCTAGTCGGTGGAACTGGTGAACCGGTCAACATGCATTTGGGTTACTCTATTCACTACAACTAACATTAATTGATGAAAAGAATAAGAAGAATCAACCACATTTTCAATCAATTTTTGAAGACCCATTTTTCATATTTTTACTCAACTCATCAACAAAGCAAGTAAAAACTAACATGCACTGAAAGTTCTTTCATACATACCTCATTCGTGGCTCGGAAGAAGCAGGATATTAATCGATAACCAATGAAACTCATTGGTCGGTACTCTCTCACCTCGCAGCCTTGAATCGTTCATCGCCCGTATTGGAGTCATAAGCTCCACCATCACGGTCCTCAATTTATGGGAAAAATACTTGATGAAAGCATAAGAGAGAAATGAAATGGAGTTTGAGCTTGGTTGCTTCGGATTTGGTAGAGGAAAGAGATGAAAATTTTTCATTTTCTATTAAATATCGGTTGAGCAAAAGCACGTTTCATTGTACGGAGTGTAAAAGCATGTTTTAGTCTATTTCTCTATGGATATTAACAAAGTTCAAACCAATTTCAAAGCCCAAGGCGAAAATATTAAATTTGTTTGAACTTTTTTGTTATTAACTTATTCAATTACGATCTTACCCTCGTCAGCTTAATTTATACAAAATAAAATATTCATGAGGGAAGGTCTCTGAAAATACATTCTATCAAAGTAATAATACTCTAAATTTCAGCAGAGATTTTTAAAAATTACCCTTATTTTAAATATCTTGTGTTTGGTATGAATTAATAAATATATTTAATTAAGATTAAATCGTTTTATATTTTTTCTTATTTTAGAATAAATCACCTCGTATTTAATAAAGAGAAGATCAAATATTGAGAAAATCTTGATTTTTCGATTTATCAATAGAATAATATTAAGGGGTTGAAAATATAAACGCGAAAATAAAAGTAAAATTTTAAAGAGTGGATTGTATTGGATTGATTCTTAAAATTATATTGAATTATATAGTATTATCTTTTGTTTAATACAGTTTCGGATAAAATTATATTAAATTTAATTTAGTGAAGTTAAAATAATAATTTTTTTTTTCTAAAATATATTATTAGTTGTTAAATGTAATATTTAAACTTTTTGATATTACTGTAATTGAATAATTGAATAATTTTTTATCTTTAACATATTGCAATCTAGTTAAAATAAATTGTTGAAATAAATTTTTCATTTAATCTTAAATTTAAAAGAAATTTAAGGTAAATTATCGAATAAAATTTTAATATTAGTAACAAATTTAGATTAGAAGATATCTAATCCTATCTAAATCTATGTGATGGAGATTAATAATCCTATAAATGTTGGGCTAAAATTTGGACAAGTTTGTTAATCCTGACAATGAACATGATTCTGGATTTGGCTAATATTTTTATCTTCCAAATTAATCTAATCCTACCTTTTATTCGACATCTAAACATAGCTTTATTGGTTTATGTTGAAATATATTTTTGTGTTGATATAGAAAAGTAGATTGACATAAAGAAGGATTCATGTATAAATTTTTTGAAACTTTTGATTTTTTTTTTTATAGAAAACAAAAAGGATTACAATGTAAGTAATTGAACTAGAAAAAGACAAAAAAAAAGGAGTAGATAACTAGCAGTGCACCACATATATTTTTTTTAATAAGGTGAGGCTACCTATTCAAACCCACTAAATTTCTCTCTAAAGTCATTTTAAAAAATAAATTCATTATTAAATTTAAAATCTAAAAATCTAAGAATTACTCTTCACTAATCACTTTCTTTCTCTACCTTATAATTATATATTCTCTCTCTACTCTCACATTTTGTAAAGTAAACACTTAATTTTACTATCTCTTGAATTCATTTTTTTGGCCTTTCTTAATATATCATGATCTCTATTTTTTGTTCTTTTATATATAAGAGTTTTTTGTTCTTGATATTCATTAGCGTTGGTATTTGGTAAAAATTAATTTCTTGATATTTAAAAACTTGCAAGGTTGATAAAAATTTGTTGACATTTATTTTTAAATGGTTAATTTATTTGGTAAAAATTAATTTCTATTTCTCCAAAAAATTAAATTCAAGTAATAAGTTAAATAACTGTTTAAAAATCACTCAGAAACACCGTCACAGCATGTACTTGATGTTAGACTATTCTCGCATAAATAAAATAAAAGATAAATTGACTCAAGATGAAGTAATAATAGTGATAATGCTCATAAAAAAAAAAAAGAAGAAGAACAAGCTAGTGACATGATATGCCCATTTGCTCTTTGACCCTGGCAGTGGTTGAACTTGGACGTAGGTTAGAGAATTTGGGCTCAAGACGCAACAAATTAATTACGTGGTGCTACTAGCACACCTCCAACTTCCTCTTTAAACCCCGCTTAATCTTGTTTACAATTTTACCCCTAAATTAACATTTCCCCTCCCCACCCGCATCCAAATACAACGCAAATGAAGACTGTCGGCAGAGCTGACGTAAACATTTAAAAAATGATTTTCTTGGGTAGAAATAATTTTAAAGATGAAAACAATTTCGTATGGCTTGTTGTAAATCTTTTAATTCTCACATGATTCAACCTACGGAGTCAGCTCCATTCAACTAATGATACTTCAGATTCTTCATTTTTGGAGTTCAAAACTATGAGAAGTTAGAACAAAAATAGACAATTTATGATAATAATAAGGATTTCTCATCTCTATAATGGTGTATGAATTTTTACAACATTGATAATGAGATTGTTGTGAACTCTTAAATTTAAGTGTTTTAATCTCTACCATTGATTTAATATGGTGGATAAAAATTAATTAATTAAAGAATAATAGGTAAACTTCAGGCTGTAAGTAAACATAGATTTTTTTTTAGGTTAACTAACAACTGAAAAATTCTATTATGTTGGAATAAAAATCCCACAATAAAAAATTACCCTTATTTAAATTTTAACGGATAAACAATTATTTAAGTAGTAATTTACAAATTGTAGTATTTCTTCACACTGGAAATTATTTTTAATCTATTCAGTTCATAAATATTTTTAAATCACCCAAAAAATAAAAAATACAGATAATTTTGAAATTAAAATTCTTGTGTAATAGCTATAACTTTACAATTTTACAGGTAATGTTATTTTAATAATACTTTATATAAAGATATTTCATAAGGTCTTAATAATCATTTATTGTATTAATTTAATTATAAAACCATTAAATAAACAATAATGATCATAGAAGGCATTGTCATAAATTATTTGATCTATGTTTTATTAATGATACTATATTAGTCACAACAAACGAGAAATATTTTATTCAACAACTATAATTGAAAAATATATGTGTGTATATAACTACATGACAGCTTGGATACATACCTCTAGAGTTAAGATATATACCTTTAGAGTTAGCTTATTTTAACTTAAAGTTTTAGCACAAAATTTAAACCGTTAAATTCATGCAATTCAATGGTGGATAATATAACATCCTAAAATATTGTTTTGACTTTCAATATCAACCACTAGATTGTGAGAAATTAATAGCTCAAACTTTGTATCAAAAATTTACGTTAAAATATTCTAAACCGGGTTTATAATGAAAATATAACATTACATAAAGAATTTTTTCTCATTCTTTCCTATGTAAATATTATTGGAGTTAATTTTTTTTTATGTATTGTTACCATTAATTATCATAATAACAGTAATAATACTTAGTAACATAAAATTCTATAATTACAATCCAAGGACTATAAATAAAATAATCTTTTGCGTTCATAAACTAAAGGTAATTAGGAATATATGTAAGATTTGACTTTAAAGAAATTAACAAAGTGAAAATTGAAAATAAAATGAAAATATATAGGTTTGTGAAACTTAAATTTTGTAAGGCTTGGATAATTTTCTACCATGTAAAAATATTAATTGTAGCATAAACCATAATTTCATGGAATAACTATGCTAAATTGGTGTTAAAAATAATACATACTTTATGATCAAATATACAATGTTCCTTAATTGTATATAAAATAATAGTTATTTTAATATGCCGTATTAGATTTAATTAAAACATGAGTGGTCAAGTATTTTTTAGGTTACAAACAATTTTGCCCATGAGTTTATTGATACAATTTATAGTATTCACTTAAACACATGTACTTAGTTCTATCATTTATTGTGTTAGACCATTTATAAATTTTATAATTGGAATAAATCATTTATGAAAATGATTCATTTATAATATCTTGTGTCTATATATATTTTAGAATGTAATTAAACTGTGCCTATTAAACCAAGATCAGAAATTAATTAACATAATGAAAGAATCAAGTTAACTAAATGAATGAATAGTATCTCTCAAAATCATTAATACAACTAACAACTGAACGTATGACATATGTAGTTAAATTTAATGCAACTATTACTTGCACGTTAGTTTTTCAAAATAAATGAACACAAAGCATAATATCTTTTACTTGTTATATAGCTAAACAAGTAAATTAATTGCAATCGTTGATGTACTTCAGAATTTTTGGAATTGACTGCAATCGTTGTGGATCTCCTACAATTGACTAGAATTACAACATTTAAATTAACAGGTAATTTGATGAAAGTAATAAATAAGGCTTGCTCTAGATTTTTCTAGCTACTTCAAATTTTTCTCTTACTGTTCATACATCTGGACGATAACATAGCATTAACGAGTAAGCTGTAAGCCTGTAACACTTTGCATTGCATTGTTGGTGACCATGTAAATTGCCAATTGATGGGGATTTTGCCCACATTTGAATAAAGCTGCATGAACGTAACAAGCAAATTTCAAGGGCATCTTGCATATATAGCACCATCTAAAACACAGTGAAAGCTCTTCAAACATCTTTACACACTTCCTATAAATATACTAGAAAGCAAGATACTGTATGGCATATTACACATAGACGCATAAGAAAATTTTTGGCAAGCTGGAGTATATATAAGAGACCAAACATAGTTAAACATCAGTTCAAGAGTTTAGTGTGATTAGCAATTACTCTTCACAACTTTCAGATAAATACTTGGATGCAAGCGCTCATTTCTGTAGAAATTTCCCATGGCATTGAGATATCAGATATCTAATGGAGTTATCTAGGCACTTATTTAACAAACAGTGAGTAATGATTCATGATATATTATTTGGAATTCAAACTATTTATGAACTATGCAAGTGTATAAATCCTCATTAAGATTATTTTAACTTAAATATTTTACATATATTTTGAGACATTTATTTCATGTAATCAAATTAACTTTTGACTGTTTAACATAATTAAATGTTACTTTTTATTTTGATCAACGGCTTATAAATTATGACAAGATTTCTAGTAAAGAAGACAACTAATAAAAAAAATTAAATATATAATAAATTAGTTATTGGTATTCATTCATAATTATCATAAACAAATGTAAATTATTTAAATTATACATTATTACATACGAGATTGTGCATATGAAATACATTATTGCTTACTAAAGAAAATCAAGACTGGCTCTAGCTAGAGTTTGCAAGGCTTTAAGCAAATTTTTTTTTTTTTTTAAGGAGACCTCCTTATATTCGAAACTTTTAACACTAAAACGAAATAGAAAATAGATCAAAATTCATCCATATTTAATTGTATCTTGAATTTCAACAAAAATCAAGAACATCCTAAACATTTTTTAAAATCCTCAAAAAATTAACAAGAAGATATCTGATGAGAACTTTTATAAATTAAATAAATAAGAACAATACAAATTTTAAATAGCATATTTAGAATGATAACACTTAGATTGTTAAGACGATGAATTGTTGATAAGATATGACAATGGAATTTGTATTTCAAGAAATTATTATTATTTTAATTAATCGAAGTATTATTGGAAAAATAACTAAAATAGAGTCTACCTAAAATATGAGGAAAACTGCTTAATTTACCTATACTTAAAACTGATCTCAACAAAAGAAATAGATTATATAAATATTTCGTTAATTATTTATAAAATATTTTATATAATAATCAAATGATAAATGACATCTATATATGATCAATAATCAAAACCAAATTACTCATGCTTTTCTAGTGATGGAAACACGCATGCGCGGTCGTATTTTGGTCGTCGCTAGACTGACTTTTCTTTAAAAAATTATCGTATTATTGGAATTAGTAGAGCACGGCTTACGCCACTTTCGTGGAACAAATGGTGCAATTTCCTCGTAGTAATGAAGCTGAATTATTATTAGGGTTAAGGACACATAGACCCCTAATGTTTGAATAAGGGACACAGAGACCCCTAACGTTTGAAAAAGGGACACAAAACCCCCTAAAGTTTCAAAAAAGACACTCAGACCCCCATTTGTTAACAGAAATTATAATTTTAAAGTGCAATTACCATTATACCCTTATAGCATATTAAAAAATAATTGTTTATTGTCCAATTTATTTCTATATTATTAATAAAATTATGAATATAACTTCATTACCCAATTTTTCCATTTTATTTAGTACAATTAAGATTTTGTAATTATTGTTGTAACCAATTTTTTTTTATTTTGTTGATTATATAAGTTTAAATGAAGAATTGTGTATTGAGAATTGTTTTTTTTATTATATTAGTAATCAATTTAATTTATTTTTATTCTTGAGCAATGAATTAAATTTATTTAGTTGAAGAGAAAATTTGACAAAAATTAAATGAAAAAATTAGATAATGAAGTTATATTCTAATTTTATTAATAATATAAGAATAAATTAGACAATGAACAATTATTTTTTAATATGCTATAAGGGTATAATGGTAATTGCACTTTAAAATTATAATTTCTGTTAACAAATGGGGGTCTGAGTGTCTTTTTTGAAACCTTAGGGGGTTTTGTGTCCCTTTTTCAAACGTTAGGGGTTTATGTGTCCCTTATTCAAACATTAGGGGTCTCTGTGTCCTTTTCCCTTATTATTATTGCATGATGGGTCAAACAGAGCTTGTTATTGTTGACCAAATTCACATTGGATTTTCTTGCTTACTTTTGCTCTTCATTCATCAGCCAGACTTCGTTCAATTTATGTAGATTTTATCTTTTTCAATTATCATTAAATAATAGTACTTAACTTGATATAATAATAATAATAATAATAATAATAATAATAATAGTACTTAACTATCCGTGTAGATTTTATCTTTTTCAATTATCATTAAATAATAGTACTTAACTTGATAAAATAATAATAATAATACTACTACTACTACTACTAAATTATCCATGGGTATCTCAAAAGAATTATTTAATTTTATTTGAATGAAAGGGTAATAATATATCAGAAGAATAGTTCAAAAGACGTGCGATTTGGATGGGGCCGAGAACAACCAAGAACAAGCTTAATTAATAATTAGTTGCTGCTTCAAAAGAAAAATTTCAACATCTCATGACAAACTCGAAAATTTGGACTTAGGTATAATCGGAAATAGAGATGGCAATTTTTTCTGATGGGATGAGATTTTTGGGATGGGATTAAGATATATTTTTGTCTTATAAAAAAATATAGGAACGGGAGTAGGGTTTTTTTTATCCCACTTCTGTCTTATTACCAACTATAGATAGGAGTTTTTCAATTAACCGTTTATGCGATCCCACGGGATCTCTATTTCTTTTGAAATGGAATTGAGACATATTTTTATCCAAAAAAAAATAAAGACGAGAGTGAGACATTTTTTTTATCCCACTTGCATTTATAAGATGGGACTGAGATTGGTAAATCCCATCCCATCATGTCACATTATCAACCCTAATCGGAACCTATGAAATAATCCAAAAAGATTATGTATGCCCAAAATTAATTGGATAACTTTGATGATTCCGACTCAGAGACAAATCTCACTGGCGAACTTATCCCTATCAATAAAAATTAAAATAAATTTAAAAGACGTGTAATGATAAATTAGTATTGGCTAGTCATAATCACTATAAATAAATGTAAATTATTTAAAGTATACATTATTACATACCAGATATATTTTGTGTATTAAACAAAAATAAAAAACTATTTACATATTTGATTAATGATTATTTATCAAATGATTTTAAAATAATTTATATAATAACCAAATGGTAAAAGATAAATAACCCAACCAATTACTCGTGGATTGACGTGGTGGTGTTTTGGTCAGTACTCAGTAAAGCCATTTCACATTACTCGCTCTTGCCAGCTTTACTCTTCAGTCTTCACAAATCAAAATGCGGATGATTTCATGTAATCTAACTTTTGTTGATTTAACATAATTAAATGTTACTTTTTTTTTTAACAACGGCTTAAAAATTATGACAAGATTTCTAGTAAAGAAGACAACTAATAAAACATTAAAATACAATAAATTAGTTATTAGGTATTCATTCATAATTATCATAAACAAAGTAAATTATTTAAATTATACATTATTATAGAGATAGTGCGTGAGAGATACATTATTGCCTACTAAATAAAATCAAGATTGGCTCTAACTAGAAAAGAGAAAAGATATCAAAATTCATCCATATTTAATTATATCGTGAATTTCAGCAATAATCAATAACATCCAAATATATTTTTAAAAAAACCTTAAAAAAATCAAGAAGAGATCTTTTTTTTTTATTTCGAGTAGAACTTTTATAAATTAAATAAATAAGAACAATATAAATTTTAAATAAAATATTTAGAATAATAGCACTTAGATGGTTGAGATGATGAATTATTGATAAGATATGACAATGAACTTTATATTTTAAGAAACTACATCTTTTTTGTCAAAAATTAATTAGAGTATTATTGAAAAAATAACTAAAATGGAGTTCAGCCGACTACTTAAGTTGTGTATCCTTAAAACTGATCTTAATAAAATAAATAGATTATATAAATATTTAATTATTTATTTATAAAATATTTTATATAATAATCAAATGATAACTACACATCTATACGATCAATAATCAAAATCAAATTACTCATGCTTTTCTAGTGGTGGAAACGCGCCTTCGTGGTTGTGTTTTGGTCGTCGCTAGACTGACTTTTCTTAGAGAATTGTCGTATTGTTGGAATTAGTAGATCACGGCTTAGTGCTTACGCCACTTTCGTGGCATACATGGTGAAATTTCCTCGCAGTAGCGGAGGAAACGCGTGGATTGACGTCGTGGGGCTTTGGCCGTCGCTGGCTGAATTATTGGTGCATGGTGGTGTTTTGGTCAGTGAAGCTTTGTTTTTGTGTGCACTTTTTCACTCTTCATTCACAAACCACGACCACAAACTAGACTTTGTTCAATTTCTGCACATTTTTTTCTTCTTCATTTTTCATAATTTACTCTGCTTTTATAAAAATACGATAAAAATGATAATCTTTTATAATTTATTTTTAAAAACTAACTAAATAAATAAAAAGAATTATGCCTTATCTCAAACAATACTAATTAAAATAAATTCACTCAAACAAATAATAAATAATCATAATTAAATTCAAACAAATAAGGAACCAGTGTTAACTATCAAGTTATTCTTGATTTCATTTGCCAATCCATCTCGAGACTTTGAGATCAAATTATATATAATTCAATTAAATTTAATTAATAGTATAATTTACTGAGTATCATTTTTGCTATCAAATAAATTGTTTAAAATGCAAAATGTCTCTATGAATCGCTAGTCATCTCATGCAATGAGATATAGACAATTAGTCAATACAAACTTTTTATAGATATTTATCATCAAAGTTGTCAAATATAGAATTTGTATAAATAAATCTTAGTTGTAGAATAATTATTAATTAAAGAAATATCTAAATAGTTGCCGTATGTAATTATTTTTTTATTAATAGAGTATTTTAGAGAAATAACTAAAAAATTAGGGTCTATCTAAAACATGAGCCTAAGAGGACCGACTAATTTATCTATACTTAAATCCGCCTAATCATTTATAAAATGTTTTGTATAATAATCAAATGATAAATGACGGCTATCATAAATAAACAAATCAAATTACTCGTGCTTCTCTAGTGGCAAAAACGCATTAGCGCGTTAGTGTTAATATTAAACGTGTTTGCCTCTCACTATCAATAAAATTAAAATTAACTTAATTAATGATAGCTAATACAAAAGGTAGATTTAAATATAATAAATTAGTATTAGATAGTCATAGTTACAATTAAACAAACGTAAATTATTAAAATTATACAATATTACATACAAGATTGTTTTATTGTCTATTAAATAAAACTATTTAAATATTTGATTAATAATTAATTATCAAATAATTTTAAAATATTTTATATAATAATTCAGCTGATAAAAAGTAAATAACCCAACTGATTTCTCATGCTTGATTTTAGTGGTAGAAACGCGTGGATCGGCGTGGTAGTGTTTTGGTCGTCGCTAGCTGAATTATTGGTGCTGATAAAAAGCAAAGCTTCGTTTTCTGTGTACACAATTTCACATTGCATTCTCTTGCTTGCTCTTACTCTTCATTCACAAACCACAACCACAAACTAGACTTTGTTCAATTTCTTATGACTCATGATAAGGATGATTCAGCATCAAGTATTGTATAAAATAAGTGTAAATTGTCCTTCTCAAAAGTCAGTGAATCATGTACATTAGATTATTGAACTATGCATAGCCATTAAATTATTCTTGATTATAATATTTTAATAAGATGAAATGAACTTGTGGTCGACTGACTTGTTAATTTGAAGTCTTAAATTGAGAGTGCAAGTCAATGGAAATTGGCAATCAGAACGTCTCATTGGCTATTATCAATCCCTATCGATTATTTAATTGGAACAAGAAAATGATAACAAATTATGTATCAATTTTTTAATCAGGATAAAAAAAATTATCGAGTCTCTACCGATGAAAATATAAAAAATGTCTCAGTTATTCAGAATATATTAAATATTCCGAACGTAATTATTTTTTTTGATTTAGTATTTGAATTAAAATAAATTAATAAATTAAAAAGATTGGGCTGTGGTAGTATAAAAGAAAGCATCGAGATTGGGTTTTTTTGGGCCAAAATTTGAATAAATTCTACTTTTAACATTTTAATTAAACTAGAAAATTAAAAAAAATCATTGCATTTGGGATTCCGACTCCAACGAGAAAGTCCCAATCAGTGCCACCATTTTAATTAGGGCAAAATTTAGTCGTGAATTCACACCTAATTTTAATCTGCTGATTAAATATACGTCGATGATATACTGAACGGTACTAGATTTGAGCTTCTTGTCCAAAGTCGGTCCTTGACCTTTTAGAGAAAGGAAAAATTGGGGTAAAAAGGCACAGCAAGGGTCCACACGGAAACAACTTGAGATGAAAATAGATCATTTATGTATTCTCTCTCTTCCATTGATTGCAAAAGAAACTATTTTGGTATATATTTTTGGCTCTTATCCATTCTTGTACATGTATTTCAAAACCAAGAATGGAATGCACATGGTCCCAAGAGTTTTATAGCAAATAAATAAATAAATAAAAATTTCTTTTTTTATTTATTTGGTTATTTTTCTCTTTCTCTTTATTCTTTCACTCGGTTTAGATTTCAATGCACTTCAAAAAGTTGAAGGCAAATAGGCAATAGATACCAAACATTCTTTAACCATAGTTTTCTTTTCTTTTCTTTCTTTGATTTTTTTTTAATATTATATAAACAATAAAAAGTGATGTTACATATCTCTTTACACTGTTTGCCATAATCAGATTATTCTCGATCCCATCTACCAATCCATCTCAGGACATTAAGAACAAATTATATATAATTCAATTTAATTAATAGTCATTTACTCAGTATCATTTGACTATCTAGTAATTGGTTAAAATGCAGAACTTCTTTGTGGATTGCTTAATCATCTCATGCAACTATAGACAATTATTTTACAAATGCTAAGTAATGATTCATGATACATTGCTTGGAATTCAAATTATTTATCAACTTTACAAGTGTATAAATCCTTATTGAGGAATATTTTAACTTAAATATTTTACATATATATATTGCGACATTGATTTCATGTAATCAAATTGCGGATGATTTCATGTAATCAATTAAATGTTACTTTTTATTTTGATTAACTGCTTAAAAATTATGATAGGATTTATAGTACAGAAGACAACCAATAAAAAAAATTAAAAATATAATAAATTAGTTATTGGGTATTCATTCATAATTACCATAAACAAATGTAAATTATTTAAATTATACATCATTACATGTGAGATACATTATTGGCTACTAAATAAAATCAAGATTGGCTCTAGATAGAGTTTCCAGAGCTTTAGGCAATTTTTTTTTTAGGAGGCCTCCTTATATTCAAAACCTTTAACACTTAAAGGAAATAAAAATGAGATCAAAATCTATCCATATTTAATCATATCTTGAATTTCAGCAAAAATCAAGAACATCTAAAAAAATCTTTAAAAAAGTAATAAGAAGATATCTGATGAGAATTTTTATAAATTAAATAAATAGAACAATACAAATTTTGAATAGAATAGTTAGAGTGATAGCACTTAAATTGTTGAGATGGTGAATTGTTGATAAAATATGAGAATGGACCTTGTATTTCAAAAAACTATATCTTTTTTTCAAAAAAATTAATTGGAGTGTTATCTAAAAAATAACTAAAATTGAATCTATCTATAATATGAGACCGACTGCTTAATTTTCCAGGTTTAAAATTGATCTTAATAAAATAAATAGATTATATAAATATTTAATTAATTATTTATAAAATATTTTAGATAATAATCAAAGGACAAGAGACATCTACATACTCTACATGATCATAACCAAAACCAAGTTACTCATACTTTTGTAGTGGTGGAGACGCGTCCACGTGGTCGTGTTTTGGTCGTCGCTAGACTAACTTTTCTTTCGTGGCATAAATGTTGTAATTTCCTCGCAGTAGCAGAGCATGGTGGGTCAAGTAGAGAGAGTTAATGTCGACCAAATTCACATTGGATTCATAATAATACTAATAATAATAACAGTACTATTTTCAGAAGAATTATTTATTTTTATTTGGCTAAAATTAAATAATCAGATCCTATGAAATAATCCCAAAAAAATTGAATAATTTTAATGATTCCGACTCCGAGAAATCTCACCGGCGAACCTGTCACTATCACTGAAATCTAAAATTAATTTAAAAGACATATAGTGGTAAGTAAGTTAGTATTGGTTAGTGATAATCACTATAAATAAGTATAAATTATTTAAATTAATACATTAGTACATATCAGATATATTATTATTTATCAAATAAATAAATAAGACTATTTAAATATTTGACTAATCATTATTTATCAGATGATTTTAAAATATTTAATATAATGTTACTTTTTATATTGGTGTTTTGGTCGTCGCTTGCTGAATTATTGGTGCATGGTGGCGTTTTGGTCAATAAGCTCTGTTTTTGTGTAAACCATTTCACGTTACCCGCTCTTGCTTGCTTTACTCTTCAGCCTTCCCAAATCAAAATCACATACTAGACTTTGTTCAATTTTTGCTATCCAGTAATTGGTTAAAATGCACGTCTTTATGGATTGCTTAA
This sequence comes from Citrus hindsii, assembly GCA_004802465.1. Lineage (NCBI taxonomy): Eukaryota > Viridiplantae > Streptophyta > Magnoliopsida > Sapindales > Rutaceae > Citrus > Citrus hindsii. The sequence goes on from QWBT01000432.1 coordinate 140,202, forward strand.
TCATCTCATGCAACTATAGACAATTATTTAACAAATGCTAAGTAATGATTCATGATACATTTCTTTGAATTCAAACTATGTATCAACTATACAAATGTATAAATCCTTATTAAGGATGATTTTAAATTAAATATTTTACATATATATTGCGACATTGATTTCATGTAAACAAATTGTGGATGTTTAACTTAATTAAATGTTACTTTTTATTTTGATCAACTGCTTAAAAATTATGACAAGATTTCTAGTAAAGAAGACAACTAATAAAAAAATTAAATATATAAGAAATTAATTATTGGGTATTCATTCATAATTACCATAAATAAATGTAAATTATTTAAATTATACATCATTACATGTGAGATAGTGTATGTGAGATACATTATTGCCTACTAAATAAAATCAAGATTGGCTCTAAATAGAGTTTCCAAAGCTTTAGGCAAAAAAAATTTTTTGGGAGGCCTCCTTATAGTCAAAACTTTTAACACTTAAAGGAAATAGAACTGAGATCAAAATCAATCCATATTTAATCATATCTTGAATTTCAACAAAAATCAAGAAGATATCTGATGAGAATTTTTATAAATTAAATAAATAGAACAATACAAATTTTAAATAGAATATTTAGAGTGATAGCACTTAAATTGCTGAGATGGTGAATTGTTGATAAGATATGACAATGAATCTTTTATTTCAAAAAACTATATCTTTTTTTTTTAAATTCATTGGAGTATTATCTGAAAAATAACTAAAATTGAATCTAAATCTAGGAAAATTATTCACCGTCCACTTATTTTTTCACTGTTTTTAAAAAATAATTTTTTTTTACTGGAATCCACCTGAAATTACTTTTCTTTTCACTTTTCCACTTCCATTTGGAGACCATTATAACTTTGCTGACATCATAAAGGTAAAATTGTCATTTCACAACGACACGGTGGTGGATAGGTGCAAAACAATATAACTTTAATTAGAGTTTAACAAAAATAATAATAATTAAGAATTGTGTATTTTTAAAAAAATACGAAAAAAGATGGTCGGTAGATAATTTATCTTTTACATTTGAGGGTAAAAAAGTCATTTTAATAATATTCCATTAATTTTCTTAATGGTCTCAAATGGAAGTGAAAAAGTGAAAAGAAATGTAATTTCAGTGGATTCTAGTTAAAAAAATATTATGTATTTATAAAAAGAGTTAAAAAAATGTGTGTAATTTCCGTTGAATTTATCTATAATATGAGACCGACTGCTAAATTTTTCATGTTTAAAACCGATCTTAATAAAAGTAAATAGATTATATAAATATCTAATTAATTATTTATAAAATATTTTATATAATAATTAAATGATAAGTGACATCTATATGATCAATAGTGAAAAACAAATTACTCATACTTAGGGGTGGGCATTTTTCGGTTCGGTTCGGTTCGGGCTATGAACCGAACCGAACTGAAACCAATCGGTTCTTAAGAATTCAAACCGAATAGAAACCGAATTTTAGAACCGAACCGAACCGAACCGAAATATTTCGGTTCGGTTCGGTTCGGTTCTAAAATTCGGTTTGATTTAGTTCGGTTCGGTTCATGCATATTCTGGATTTTTATTCACAGAAGCACCAGCAGCACAAAATTCAAACACCATTAGTACAAAAGCAATACACAGCCCACAAAATTCAAGCACTAGCAACACAAAAGCAGTTGATTTCACACTTGCAGTAGCTGCAACCCACAAGATTCAAACAACCAGCACAAGAGCAATATACACCAGCACAACAGCAGTCCCTCACAAGATTCAAAAAAAAAAAAAAAAAACCTGCACTAGCAAGATGACGGGCTGATTGCAGGCGGTTTGGAGTGATGAGAGTGAGAAAAGTTGCGTGAATGAGGCATGAGTGATGACTGACGACGGTGAGACGAGCGACGAAGGCTGAAGATGACGAGCTGAGTCTGCTGACGGCAGACGAGTGAGACCGCGAGATGATCGTGCTTGAGGGGCTACTTTCGCGACGGCGTCACCGTGAGAGGCTGCGAACGGGAAAGATTTCATGCCGCCGTTGACCGTGACAGATGGATGTGACCGTGCGACCGACAAAGATCACCGTGACTGTGCGACCGAGAAAGATTGCCGTGAGAGATGGATGATTGTGCTTTAGCGATTTAACGATTGGGGTTGTTTGTTACGAATTAACAATTACTAGTTAAGAATGAAATTGATTTTAGATTTTAGGTTTTTAGATTTTAAATTTAATATATTTTTTAATTAGATTCAAAGGAACCGATCGGTTTGTCGGTTCGGTTCTGTTTTGGACTGAACCGAATACAAACCAATCGGTTCGCAAGTTTTCAAACCATTCGGTTTTGTCATTAGAACCGATCCGAACCGAACCGAAAAAATTCGGTTCGGTTCGGTTCGGTTTGGCAAAAACCGAACCGTTTGCCCACCCCTACGTCATACTTTTCTAGTGGTGGAAACGCGTCTTCGTGGTCGTGTTTTACGCGTTTTGGAAGGGCACGGCTAGAGTTTAGACTGACTTTTCTTCAGAAAATTGTCGTATTATCAGAATTAGTAAGTAGGGCACGGCTTACGCCACTTTCGTGTCATAAATGGTGCAAATTCCTTGCAGTAGCAGAGGAAACGCGTGGATTGACGTTGTGGGGGCTTTGGTCGTCGCTGGCTGAATTATTGGTGCATGGTGGTGTTTTGGTCAGTGAAGCTTTGTTTTTGTGTGCACTTTTTCACTCTTCATTCACAAACCACGACCACAAACTAGACTTTGTTCAATTTCTGCACATTTTTTTCTTCTTCATTTTTCATAATTTACTCTGCTTTTATAAAAATACGATAAAGATGATAATCTTTTATAATTTATTTTAAAAAACTAACTAAATAAATAAAAAGAATTATGCCTTATCTCAAACAATACTAATTAAAATAAATTCACTCAAACAAATAATAAATAATTAAATAAATAATCATAATTAAATTCAAACAAATAAGGAACCGGTGTTACTATCAAATTATTCTTAATTTCATTTGTCAATCCATCTCAAGACTTTGAGATCAAATTATATATAATTTAATTAAATTTAATTAATAGTATAATTTACTGAGTATCATTTTTGCTATCAAATAAATTGTTTAAAATGCAAAATGTCTCTATGAATCGCTAGTCATCTCATGCAATGAGATATAGACAATTAGTCAATACAAACTTTTTATAGATATTTATCATCAAAGTTGTCAAATATAAAATTTGTATAAATAAATCTTAGTTGTAAAATAATTATTAATTAAAGAAATATCTAAAATAATTTTCGTATGGTATGTAAAACTATTTATACAATATTACATACGAGAATGTTTTATTGTCTATTAAATAAAACTATTTAAATATTTGATTAATAATTAATTATCAAACAATTTTAAAATAGTTTATATAATAATTCAACTGATAAAAAATAAATAACCCAACGGATTACTCATGCTTGACTTTAGTGGCAGAAACGCGTGGATCTCCATTTCACATTGCATTCTCTTGCTTGCTCTTACTCTTCATTCACAAATCACAACCACAAACCAGACTTTGTTCAATTTCTGCGCACTTTTTTCTTCTTCATTTTTCATAATTTACTCTGTTTCCTTCAACCACGAAAAAAAAAAATGTCATTCATCGGAGAGGCGGTGCTTAGTGTGTCAGTTGAGTTGCTGATCGAAAAGCTGGCTTCAAAGGGACTTGAAATGTTCACACGGCATGAGAAGTTGAAGGCTGATTTCATCAAGTGGAAGGGAATGTTGGAGATGATTCAGGCAGTGCTTGCTGATGCTGAGGATAGGCAGACAAAGGACAAGTCGGTGAAGACGTGGCTCGACGATCTTCAGAACTTGGTTTATGATGTTCAAGACGTTTTGGATGAGCTCGAAACTGAAGCTCTGCGGAGAGAGTTGCTGCTTCAAGAACCAGCTGCTGCTGATCAATCCAGTGCAAGTACGAGTAAGTTGTTGAAGTTCACTGATTCGTTGACAAGGATGGTCACTGATGCTGTTATACTCGTTCCGAAGATGGTGTCGCAAATAGAGGAGGTCACTGCTCGGCTGCAGAGTATTATTTCAAGGCAAACAGAGCTGCTGAAGTTCTGAAGATCTGATCAATGACCTTGCTCGATGGGCTGCGGGGGAGATATGCTTCAGAATGGAGGATACATTAGCAGGTGAAATCCGACGAAAGTTTTCTCAAAGTCTTCGTCATTTTTCGTACATTTGTGGAGAATATGATGGCGACACTAGGTTGGAGTTCATCTGTGACGTGCAACATTTGCGAACCTTTTTACCAGTAAATTTGTCAGATTACAGTGACAATTATTTGGCCTGGAGTGTTCTTCAGATGCTGTTGAATCTTCCACGCTTAAGGGTCTTTTCGTTGTGTGGGTATGACAACATCTTCCACCTACCAAATGAAATTGGAAACTTGAAGCATTTACGCTGTCTTAACTTATCCAGAACGAGAATTCAAATTTTGCCCGAGTCAATTAATTCATTGTACAACTTGCATACAATTTTATTGGAAGAGTGTCGTGAGCTCAAGAAGTTGTGTAAAGACATGGGAAACCTGACGAAACTTCGTCATCTAAGAAATTCTGATGCCTATCAATTGGAGGAAATGCCGAAGGGATTCGGTAAATTGACTTGTCTCTTGACGTTGGGTAGATTTGTTGTGGGAAAAGACAGTGGTTCTGGGCTACGAGAGTTAAAGTCTTTGGCGCATCTTCAGGGGAGACTGGAAATTTTGAATTTGGAGAATGTGAAAGATGTTGGCGATGCCAGTGAGGCTCAGTTAAACAACAAGGTGAATCTTAAAGCTTTATTGCTCGAATGGAGTGACCAGTGTGAATTTGAGATGTATGTCCTTAGCATGCTAAAACCACATCGAGATGTACAAGAGCTCACCATCGCAGGCTACAGTGGTACAAAATTTCCAACTTGGCTGGGAGATTCCTCTTTCTCAAAATTGGTGCAACTAAAATTTCAAGGTTGCGACAAGTGTACATCTTTGCCATCGGTAGGGCAACTACCATTTCTAAAGGAACTTGTTATATGTGGAATGGACGGAGTAGTGAGCGTGGGGTTGGAGTTTTATGGAAACAGTTGCTCAGTGCCCTTTCCATCACTGGAGGATCTTTCCTTTTCCAATATGACAGAATGGGAAGAGTGGATTCCTTGCGGAGCTGGTCAAGAAGTTGATGAAGTGTTTCCTAAGCTGCGAACGCTTTCTCTTTTCAGTTGTCGTAAACTTCAAGGAACATTGCCCAAACGACTTCTTTTATTGGAGACGCTCAACATAACAAGTTGTGATCAGTTGCTAGTGACAATTCAATGTCTTCCAGCTCTCAGTGAATTACAAATTGATGGATGTAAAAGGGTGGTGTTCAGCAGACCAATGGACCTCAGCTCACTGAAATCAGTGCATTTAGATTGTATTGCAAATGAAGTGGTTTTACCAAGTCTATTTGAACAAGGGCTACCTAAATTGGAAAGTTTAGAGATTTCTGATGTTCGAGAGCAAACATATTTATGGCGGAGTGAAACTCGGTTGCTGCAATACGTTAGATCCCTTAATCGGTTGCAGATTTCAAGTTGTCCTCGACTGCTTTCCTTGGTCACAGAGGAAGAACATGACCGACAACAGCCAGAGTTGCCGTGCAGACTTCGTTTTTTGGAATTGAGGAATTGTGGAGGCCTTACAAGGCTACCACAAGCATTGCTCACCCTTAGTTCCCTTACTGAGATGCACATACGTGCCTGCGCTTCGCTTGTTTCATTTCCGGAGGCTGCTCTGCCTTCCCAGTTGAGAACAGTTGAAATTGAAGATTGCAATGCTTTGGAATCCTTACCTGAGGCATGGATGCACAACTCCAATTCATCTCTTGAGAGTTTGAAGATTCGGAGTTGTAATTCACTTGTTTCATTTCCAGAGGTTGCTCTGCCTTCCCAGTTGAGAACAGTTACAATAGAAGGATGCAATGCTTTGAAATCCTTACCTGAGGCATGGATGCACAACTCCAATTCATCTCTTGAGAGTTTGGAGATTCGGAGTTGTATGTCACTTGTTGAGGTTGCTCTGCCTTCCCAGTTGAGAACAGTTACAATAGAAGGATGCAATGCTTTGAAATCCTTACCTGAGGCATGGATGCACAACTCCAATTCACCTCTTGAGAGTTTGGAGATTCTGAGTTGTAATTCACTTGTTTCATTTCCAGAGGTTGCTCTGCCTTCCCAGTTGAGAACAGTTAGAATTCAAGAATGCAATGCTTTGAAATCCTTACCTGAGGCATGGATGCACAACTCCAATTCATCTCTTGAGAGTTTGGAGATTTTGGATTGTAATTCACTTGTTTCCTTTCCTCAGGCTGCTTTGCCTTCCCAGTTGAGAACAGTTGTAATTGGAGAATGCGATGCTTTGGAATCCTTACCTGAGGCATGGATGCAACACTCCAATTCATCTCTTGAGAGTTTGGAGATTCGGGGTTGTAATTCACTTGTTTCATTTCCAGAGGTTGGTCTGCCTTCCCAGTTGAGAACAATTACAATAGCAAGATGCGATGCTTTGGAATCCTTACCTGAGGCATGGATGCACAACGAGTTACCTGCCACGCTGGAGCACCTTAAGGTCTTTGGTTGCAGGAATCTTGCTTTCTTGTCACGGAATGGAAATCTACCTCAGTCTCTTAAGTACCTTCGTGTCCAAGACTGTTCAAAGCTGGAGTCGTTAGCAGAAAGGTTGGACAACACATCCCTTGAAGAAATTCATATTCACAACCTTGGAAACCTTAAATCATTACCTGCCGGTTTGCATAATCTCCACCATCTTCAAAAGATTTGGATATTTAGTTGTCCAAATCTTGAGTTATTTCCCGAAGAAGGATTGCCTTCTACGAAACTGACTGAGCTGAAGATATGGGAATGTGAGAATCTGAAGGCCTTACCCAACTGCATGCACAATCTCACCTCTCTTCTAAATTTAGAAATACGAGGGTGCCCTAGCGTGGTATCATTCCCAGAGGATGGTTTTCCCACCAACCTCCAATCTCTTGAGGTTCAAGATCTGAAGATATCAAAGCCATTGCTCGAGTGGGGATTCAACAGATTCACCTCTCTCAAGCATTTAAGAGTCTCAGGAGGATGTCCAGACCTGGTGTCATCTCCGCCGTTTCCTGCCTCTCTAACCGAACTGTTGATTTCACATATGCCAGATCTGGAATGCCTATCCTCAATTGGTGAAAACCTCACTTCATTGAAAAATCTGTTTCTCTTTAATTGTCCGAAGCTCACAGACTTTCCAGAGCAGGGCCTGCCTAAATCACTTGTACGACTACATATCTATGCTTGCCCGTTGATACAAGAAAGGTGCAGAAAGGATGAAGGAAAATATTGGCCCATGATTTCGCATATACCTTGTGTCGAAATTAATGACAGCTGGCTTTTTGATAAGATCGATTTTTGAATGAAGACCCATCAATAAGAGATTGTGTAATCATAATTTCCACCTGTAATTTAATTGTAAAATGAACTGACTTTATCAATAAAAGAATAAAATTATGTTTGGGATTGTCAGTGACGTTGATAAAGTAAGAAGAGGAGAGGAAAGAAGTAATAAGAGAAGAAGAAACTCCAGTTCAAGGAGGGATGTTAGTGAAACTGATTAAATGAGAAGGAACAGAGAAATCGTGTACATGCTGTTATTGTGCTCTTGACAGCAGCTAATCAGCTCACTTAAGATGACGTGGATTAGTTAGTTGTTTGGGTTAGCTCTCACGTGTGTGTAACAAATTAGCTAACGAACTGTAACAAGCTCAGCTGAGCTTCTATATATAGATATATATGTGTGTGTGTGTGTGTAAGCTGTACTCATGATATTAATGTGGAATATTCTATAAGTTTCCAGAATGAGATTTTCTTTCACTTTCTTTTAGCTTTCTCGACTGCCAAACATAAACACCTAAGTTTTTATCAGGGATTCCATGATGCGCTTTATTGTAACTGACTTTTCTGCCGCTGAATTACTGGTCTTGATATTAAAAATTAAAGTCTTCTATAAAATAGATTAAGGCTTTTGTTCTTAAGTCTTCTCCTATTTGGTGGGTTACGTTTTAAATTTTGTTGTAAGTGACTTTTTTGCTATTGAGTTAATTGTGTTTATATTGTTTGGTGAGTTACGCTTTAAATTGTTTTATTTTTTTTAATCTTAAGCTCTCATTTCTCTTATGAGTTGTGATGGGTATTAATTATCTTGTGATTAAAAATTAAAAGTCTCCCATATGGTTAAGGACTTGAGGCTTTTGTTTTTAAGTCTCATACTATTACTATATGGTGTGGTCTTAAATTGTTTCTTTCGTTCATTATATTCAGTTGAAGTACGTGAAATTGTTTTATTCATTAAAGGGTAACGTGATAGGATAATATTTTTAATCGATAATATTTTCTCATTTCATAAGTCAATAAGTATAAAACTTCTGTTGAGAAAAAAAAAAAAAAAAAGATCGACATAATATCTGCAACACGAGATTATAGAATATTTTGTTGCCAGCTAAGCTTTCAATGGAATTTCATTGTGTTAGTTCAATCTTTTAAACTCCGTTTGATATGCAATTTTCTAGAGCATTATGCATAGGACGTTCTGAAATGCGGTGAAAATTCTTGAATCAACAACATTATGCAATTCCTACTCCAAAGTAGAATATTATTCTGTGCATAACACAGAAGCAAGCACGGATGCTGTCACGGCTATATGGGAGGTCAATTGAGCAGATGTATAAATAAGGGACCAGATAAAATAAAATTATTCACTCCAGGTTAGCAAAATGCAAGCTCTCCTGAGATTCATGATAAGCATTTGAAGTGAGAAAACAAAGAGATGACAGAGGCAAAGACCATGAAGAGATGGTTGTTGCCGTTGACAACATCAAGAAGAAGATGCTCGTATGAATCAGGCACCTCCACATTATACCTACAGTACCAACACAAAAGACAAGCACATGAAGGACATCAAAGGTGACGACAAGTCAATAGCAGACACATAACAAGTTCCATAAACTAAAGTGCTTACTTATCCTTATAGAGCAAATTAAGCTCCGAAGCATCCAATTGCAAGTCTAATCCTGGAACTTTATTGTTGACTCTAACTCGAATGGCGTCACCAGGCACATCGCGTAATATTAGTTCATTTGTGGCAAGATCGATGTTATGCCCAAATCGTTCATTATAGATGTTCCCTAGAACATGAAGAAATGTTCTAGGGAACATCAACCTTGTCTCCAGAGGTAGCTTTATATTGGCCAAGAATGACATTGCTTGGTTCCAATCTGCAAATTCACCTCCAGACTTTGACCTGAGATGAATGAGCTTCTTATCGACATGACCGCATGCAATCAAATTTTGTTGTCTTCAGTTTTTACTTTCGCGGAGGCAGGGGTTAGAAACAGAATATTTATTAGTATAAAAGGCTTTACAGAGAAAGGTGGACTAGATGTCCTTCCTTGGAGATGTCTACGAATTGGAGATGTCGATCCATATGAAAATGAAGAGTTAAAAGGACGGGAAATTAAGAAAGAAAAACAAAATCACGCGCCCGCTCTTGCGTTTGCTTTTTACACAATTTCCGGATGAAGTCTCCGGTAAACTTAACAAGCAAAAATTGAGCTCAAAAACGACGACGTCTAAGCAGGGAGAGTGAGAGGTTACTGTGAGTTGTGTGAGCTTTTACATTGGCCCAATTAATCCGAGCGAAAACATCGCCGACTATATGAGTCCATAGTCTTAGAGAGATAAATTGTTTTTAGTGAGAGAGAGGGGAGGCAGAGGACGAAAGGGAGGCGATGAGACGTGTGAGGGAACACTTCAGACCAATTTTTAGAGGAGACGGAATATATAAACATTTTTCTCTCTCATTTTCTGTTTGTTTGGCTACCGGTTTTGTCAGTCGCCGGTATTTTTTAATAATTTTTTTCCCAGCGAGATATTTGTTTCTTTCTCTTTTAATTATTAGTCGAGTATATTAATAATTAATAATTAATAGAATATTTTAGTTGCCATGGAATGAGATCCATATGAAAAATCAATACGTCAAAGACTTGGAGATGTCTACGAATTGTCGGAACAACTTACAGGATGAAACCTACACAAGTGATGCTTATCTAAGTTGTTGGTTGCACTTGAACAAAAAAAACCTGTTACCACAGTGTGTTGTACAAGTTGAGAAAATAAAAATCATGTTCACTCGATTATACCAGCAGTTGCTTATGTTAGATGCATAATTTAATTGTTTATGCATGATAAAAAGTGATGGTTATCTGGAAAAAAAATGAGTAGTGGTACCTATTTCAGGTATTGCACACTTAATCCACTGAAGAATTCTTGTTTGTATTGTTCTTGGAATTGTAACAAGAGTGACTGACATGTTAATGTCATAATTTCCTCTCTTGAATTCGTTTCTTAATTTTATGTTTTTAGAAATATTGTAAGCTGTAAATCTGAATGGGAATATAAGCTAAGGGTTACACTTACCTCACAAGCCATCTTTTTAAGGGTGTGCTCTAGGTTCCTATCATAATCTGGCAATGTACAAACCACGAAAATGTCTATTAAGGCATAAACAGCAAAACTGAAATAGCTATTACCTGTGTCTGATTAGTCCCATGCTAGCTTTTATCACAAAAGGCACGCCATCCCAACGTGCATTGCCAATGTATAATGCGCAGCAGCAAAATATGTGGGGGTCAGGCTGTTCAATTTAACATCAACCTTGTCACCAGAAGTATCTTTATAATGGCCAAGAATGACATTGCATGGCTCCAATCTGCAGATTGACCTCAAAACTTTGACCTGAAATGAATGAGCTTCTTATCAACATGACCACTTGCAATCAAATTTTGTTGTACTCATTTTTCACTTTTGAGGAAGCAGGCTTAGAAACAGAATATTTATTAGTATAAAAGGACTTTTTAGAGAAAGGTGGACTAGATGTCCTTCCTCACAAAAAAAATATATAAAAAACCTTCTACAAAACTTTCATTAGAATTAGGCTATATAAAATAGCCTCTCCAAAAGCAAAATCATTTGCATGCTGCCGCACAACTTTTTTGGTTGAAAAACCGTGAAGTTCTATTAAAATTATGCTCACATGGATACAAAAATTTGAGCATTATCTCATAAAAAATATTAACTTCTTCCTAAGGATTTTGTAAACTCATATTTTGTTTTTACAATCACATTCACATAAGCTACAACTTGATAAACTGATGCCTTTCCACCTTTCTCCAGATTCAATAAGACATATGAAGTAAGGGGCATGCACAAAAAGTTAGCAATTTAACAAGTATACTCCTCAACTTTATTGCCATGGGACAGTGGAAATAGATTACCAGTGCTTTCTAATCTTGCTTCCGCATCTTTTTTTTTTTTTTTATAAGAAACTCAAGAATGTATTAGTAAAGGAGACTTAAAACACATAACGGACTGGCTGTCTACTAAGAGAATAAAAACTTGGACTATTTGTGCCATACAAAAGTATACCCAATCACCCCAACACAAGGCTAGGATCAATTGCAATCTTACTTGCGCATTACACGCAAAAAATTAACCAAATTGATTTTGAATAAAGTAGATCATCTTGCAGAAAGACAAGGTACCTTTTTGTTCCAGATATCTTCACCGTTGAGATTTATAGGGGTTCCATTGCAAGCAATGCTATGGTTTGGAGTATATGACTGTGCACTATGCCTTGGACGATCCTATAACCATCAAAATACCTCACATAACCAAAAAAATACACAACATGATATTGATACCGTATAATGACATAAGGATAAGATAATTGGCATTTTTAATGAAGATAAAATGAATTATTTGTATTTAGTACCTTCCAGACTACACAACCATCTCTTCTGACAAAATGACCTGTATGAAAATTCAAACAAGTAGTGCCCATCATTAGTTGCACAAGTAAATGTCATTGCATTTAGAGGGAAAAAAAAGGACAAAATTACAGGTATATTGTGGATGTATGTTTGGCTCCATAATAGCTCAAAAATTAGAATACAGAACCTTAATACTGTAAGGTTCTCAATGAGATTCCTCCCTAGAAGATAATCTATCCTGAAAAATTGGAGAAGTACGAAAGTTAAAATTGAATGCATGCACACAAATAGATTATTATAACTAATGTGCTTACTCACCTGTATAGTTGCTCTTCCTGGAACTTGGAAAGAAGAGCATTTGTCAGCTGATCAGAAGACAGTGCATCAAACCCAAAAGGTTTCTCAATTATTATACGGTTCCAGCCCTTTTAGGTTTGAGCACTGATGGCAAGAGTGGCTGCAACATCCAGAAGTGCTTATTGTGGCACAGATTGGTAAAATATCTTGTTTGCTTCAGATCCCCCCAGAGGTAGGTGAGCTGTTAAAAAATCAATTATTGAAAGCATCCAGCTTGAATATTGATAAATGAAATCAACCCATATTGATTTTGCTTCTAGCTAATTACTCTTAGTCGAAATGAAATGCTTTAACTTTTAGTTCAAGTAACTTGAGAAAAGAAATGACAAAAAAGAGTTGACTTTTAAAGTACGAAATATTAATTATACAGAAAGGAAGTTGGTGTGGTTAAACTAGAATGTACACAAGTGAATTGAGTCTTACCACATTGTCTCATATACTATCTTTGCAGTAATTTCTTTCTTGCTCCTTGTTTTTACGAAGGAATAATTAAGAAGTATTTTTAACAATGAAAAATATATTATCTATTATCTTTTCAGAATTTAATCCAGAAAACCAAACCATACACAATCATTACTATAAAGTCATTTAATAATAGTCACAAATAAGAGTATAATTAATAAGTTTTGTCATATTATAGTTCCAGATTTATATATTATTTTGTAATAGCTAACAATACAACAAATAAAACTATCATGCAATACGGTGATTTGCACTCTAAGATATGAATATTAACTATCACACATTACTACTATTAATATATTTTTTTCCCTTTGTTTTTAATAAATCTTTAGGGGTAAAAGACAGCACATAAGTCCGTCTTTTATAATTATGATTGAAAAAATAGAAGAAAAATTAATCTTTCATCAGGTACCGTAAGATAAATCACTAGACACAAAAAACTTAAGTCATTAGGTAAGTGGCTAATAGCCCAACAATTTGAGACCAATAATTTTAAGATCATGCCTAATAGTTCCATTATAACTTTTTTTCCTCCAGGCTCCAGGTAATACTAGTAAGTTGCATAAAATAGGAAGCATGATAAAGCTAGAAAGTTGTAAACAACAATGATTTGTGATTTTATCAACCCCACCTCGATATGCTCCATCAAAGCGCTGAGCTTTAACATCCCTTCTTGGCTGTCATAGCCACCATTAAAATAATATGTTCTACTGAGAAAGGCATCCATTTTTCCCCCACAGTTTTCTCTGAAAAAATACTAGAATCATGAGGAACAAATGCCATATTAAACTTCTTCAATTCATTCTATTCCAATTATACAACAATCAAACTAACTTGACAGATTACATCGTGAGCCTTGGTTGCATTTATTTCGACTTAACACATTTTCAAAAGCAATGGTTACATGTTGACGTACTTGAGGGTCCTTCCAAAAATACACTCATAATTCCTTTAAATCAGCAGGCCCCCACACCCCCCCCCCCCCCCCCCCCCAAAAGCAACTACCTAACAGAATCTGACATGTAGCTAACCCACCCCTTTCCTCTTTTTTTTTCCCTCTTTGAAAACTTTGGTGAATGTAGCCAAAAGAATCCCAAAGTCATAAATTGATGAACCATCAACATGTAAATAGCTGCCAACCATGAATTACAATCATTCAGGCAGCTTTTAGCATTTGTGCACGAAGCATTCGAAAATTATAAGGGACGGTAATTTAACTCATTCAAGGACTTAGAATAAGAAACTGAATGGCAGGAACTTGAATTTGTATGGCAGCATGAGAACCATACCGATGATCAATGCGGCAACTCAAAACTGAAGCTGTGATGGACCTCAAGTCTTCATCACTCAAATTCTTTCTTGAATAACTAATGATTCCCACATTCTGCATGCAGGAATGATAAAAATAATAAAAAATGGAAATTCACCAATATTTTAGGGACAAGTTTAAAAATTGTAAAATATTGATGAAAACAATATCTTTCATTCAATTTATCAGAACATCCCATTTTCCTTGCCACATTAGAAGCAAGTCAAATATGTTTTGATGCACATAACAGCATAATTGGATTAATGATCCAGAAAAGTAAATACATAGTAACTACAACAATGAAAACAATAGGCTTGGTGAAAAAAGAAGACTCTAGCTGTAGCAACTCTAGATAAAAGGCAAAGAGGCCTAACAAGATATAGAAATTGTGGTACTACCTCAGGAAGAAAGCCACTGTAATAGAGAGCAAATAATGCTTGGAATATCTTCCTTCTTGCTAGCTCACCAGTAGCTCCTATCACAGCAATGCAAAGTGAAGATGCTTGATCCCTCTGAATGGGAAAATTTGGGGAATGTGCTTGTATTTGTGAAGTTGTTCTTTTCGTTTCTACGACGGAAAATTAAGTTCCACAATCTAGAGATTGTAAGTTTCCAATTCCAAGATATGAGAAAATGAATATACCAAGGTCAATTCACATTGATAGACAACAAATGACAAAAATAAAGAGGTTAACTTAAAATAATGTTGAAACTCCTTCCGAATCTCGTCTATCATTTGATGAACTAGTTTCTAGATGACTATCTAACTTATCGTTATCTTGATTCTTTATAATCTTGGACCCACTTAGTAGTCCATGCCTTTTACTGCAATGCTTAAGGTTCAATTTGTCGAGTAACCATAGCTTTAAGCAACAAAACCTTCGGCCTATAGTGGCCGAACCTCTATAGAGCACAAAATGATCACTGGTTACTGTGTGAATATTTTTTGCTGCTGCCTAGATACAACAAAAGCAAGAAAATTGTGCCTTGGCATAACTAGTGTATGACTCTATCATACTAGGAATTTAGCAAATATGGTTGTACTCCCCTTTTGTAAGGCTCTATCATGCCAAAGATGCAACAATTGTTACCTGACAAATTAGTAAAGCAAGGTACCGAGTTTTCCTATGTAATAACAGTAACAAAAGTGAAAATGTCAATGCATATAACAATAGCATGCGTGAGGTGCTTTCAGATACTGTAACTATAGGAATTATGAAATAACATAAAGAAGAATCATCAATTACTTGGAAGTGATTGACGTTGATGTAGGTTTGATGGTGGATGATGAAAGTTGACTTTCTTTACCTGCTGACGCAGGTACTTCACTTCCTCGCATACTGCTGTTAGTAAAAATAGTTTTGTCTGCCTAAAGATAACGGTTTACTTTGGTAACAAAGAATTCAAAGTACAGTCAAATATTTATAAATTAATAACATGAGCATCATATAAAATTTATTAATTAATCAAAAAATTAATAGTTTATTAAATTATAAGGTTTATGTATGATTTAATAACATATATGTTAATCAACTAAAAAATTATTGCATTGTACTAATCTAATAAATTAACAATGAATTAGTCCACTAATTATAGATTAAATTAAAAATAAAATAAAATTCTTCTAATTTCATAATTCAACCTCGAAACTTCTAGAAACAATAAGTATTGCATTACTCAAATTAAATAAATTAGGCGCAATATTATTTTAAATTTTTGGGAGATTCAACCCCTTTTATTCTTTTTTTTTTTAAATACTCAAAGTCTAAAATCATTTTTTTTTATTAGTGCTAGTTTGATATAGCTTATCTAATAGTCATAAGTGTTTATTTAATTTCATAATCTCTTATCAAAATTTTTGTTATTATTTGGTTGTTTTTTTAGTAAGCTCTTATCAATTTTTTTTTAATTATTTGGTTATTTCTTTAGTAAAACTTTTACGATTAAATAAATTATTTTCCCTTTACTAGGAAAAGCTCAAATTTTGAGTTTTTGGAAGTAGAGGTTGAAATATTTTTTATATGCTAAAATGTTTAAAATATTCTTTACTTATTATATAATCATATTTCATTCTTTTTATAACATAATTTTAAAAAACTTGTCTATTAAAATAATTTTATAATATATAAAAAAATTCTATTGACAACTAAACAAGAATTTTTTTTTGGGTAAAAGCTCTACTTGTAAAAGATCTACTAGCAAAATTCTAACAAAATAAGTATTATTTGAAAAGTTATACCATATAGAGCCTTAATGCAACGAATAAGTGGCGAGATACAAAACTCATGACCATAAAACATTAGAGGACAATTTGAGCACACATGAATTTTATTATGATGGAATCATGGAGATAAATATCCTACAACAGTTAGGATATCATTTTTTTTTTTATATATATAGTGCAAAGGCTCTATTTGGTATAATTTTTTAAGGAAAACTTACTTAATTATAGATTTTGTTAGTAGAATTTTTATAAGTAAAGATTTATTAAAAAAATTTAGTTATTTAGTTGTCCATAAGGGTTTTAATTAAAAATTATAAAATTAATTTAATAGGTAAGTTTTTTAAAGTTATATTTTAATAAAATAAAATAGTCAATTAAATAAGGATATTTTAGATACTTTAATATATAAAAAAATTTAACCACTACTTTTAAAAATCTAAAATTTGAACTTTTATAATAGAGGAACAATAAATTACTTACTTTTTAAAAATTTTTCTTAAAAAATAACTAAAAAAAATAAAATATTTAAAAAGAATTTATGAGATTAAATAAATATTTATGAAGATAAGTTATAATAATAAAAAATGAGTTTTTGTATTGTTTATTTGTTCTCATCAAAGGCTCAGATCAAACTCTAACTCAACCGGTTTCTAGAGGCCCATTTATATATCATAAACTGGAAATCCTAAAAAAAAAAAAAGCCGAATTCTCTTGTTTTATTTATGAAATCCACCATCATACGTCCATCATAATTATTTGTTAATCAGTGTGATTAATTTTCTATTAAAAAAAAAAGAAAACTTCTAGTGCCACGACTTCATGCGATGGCTGTGATGATTACAAATTGACAACTATTCTTAATAAATTTATCCATATTACTTTAATTAAAATAAATGATAGTCATGGGTCATACTCACCCATAATATTAATATTTACCAATCAAGACATACACATATATATATGTGTGTGTATAATAATATTTTTTAAAATTAATTGATGAAATAAGTTTCAACATTGACCGACTTTAAATTTATAATAAAAGAATATAATTTGTAACAAAAAAATAGGCATTTTTTTTAAATTCATTTTTAGATATTATAAATTTTAACTCTACTTTGATATTTGGTATATCATTATATCGTATATCGATGTAGATCAAATATTATAATTCGACTCTTAACTAAAAGTTTATTAATTACTCTTAGTTATACGTTTTTAATTTTTTGTTTTATGCAAATCAAATAATAACAACAATAATAACAAAGCATTTATAAGAAGGGAGCCCCTATGTTACAATTAATGTAACATACACACTCAACAACAACCACACAAATGATGGACCCACACAATTTGTGTGGTTGTTGTTGAGTGTGTATGTTACATTAATTGTAACATAGCATTTGCCTTATAAGAATGACTATAACATATAACATCATGTTCATGTGAACCCAAACATTCCTGACTAGAGCACCTTTTTTTTCCTGCTAATTTCAAAAATAAACAAAACAAAAATCATGGGGAAAACCTCAAAAACAGACAGCCCATTGAATAAACAAAACAGTAGGAGTACAGTCAAAAGAAACTTTTAATTTCACTGCTTGCAACATCTTATAATTAAATGTACGCATGTTGTACTGATGTCATGTAAGTCACTTTACATGTAATAAAACAAAAAGACAAACAAATATAGAAACTATCTTTTTCTCTTTTAATTTTAATTTTTTCTTTTCTTTTTGTGTCCTTCGAAAGTGACCCTCCACTCACATTTGTTTATATTTTCTCTTTAAAATATTTACATCGCTGACCGAATAAATTTTAATAAATTCATTTTCCAAAAAGAAAATTTTTGCTATTGAAGATGCCTATTTCCTCTAACTTAACTAATTTGACCAGTTAGCTACTTATGAAGACTTACCTAATTAGCTCGGTTAGTTAAGTTATTTATGAAGAGAAAATTAATTAGTTAAAATAAATATCTATGTACTATGTGGTTAGTTTTTTTGTTAGAGCATCGTCAAATGACTTTTCAAATAAGATCATGTTAATATTTAAAGTTTCAAAAAAATCTTTCAATTAAGATTTTTTAAATAAGAATTGATTCTCTCCTTTAAATTTGGAGAGTTAATTTCTACCTTTTTAATTTATATTTTATTACTTTTCATTAAAAAAAAAAGAGAGAAGTGCTTTAATTACTATTAATTTTTTGTTTAAAAAATAATTATTTGATTGAAATAATATTAATTTATTTCTATTTAAAGAGTCTTTTGAAAAATATCATATTTTTTTTACTTTTTTATTTGCCACATAAGTAAGCAAATAAGTATTTAAAAAGTAAAATTTATAAAGGCTTTTGGAGATGCCTTTAGAATATATGTGACTAATTTAATTGATTCGAATAACCTATAAATAAGTTTGTGAAGCTTTGTATTTAACACAATTTGAATTCAATTCAAAACTTCCCCCCTTTAACTTATACATTCAGCTCCCATATTTTCTGTAATGATCATATTATTTACTAAATTCTTCAATTACTTCTTGTTGACATCCATAACACTTTAATAATTTCAGTTCAAATATAATTAGAATAATTATACACATTGGAATCACAACAGATGATCAAATAGATTTTTAAACAAGTGAAACAATTAAATATTAATCCAAATCTAACAATTTTTGGTTGTATTTTGTAAGTCACGTTTAATGATAATTTCATTAATGGGACTCTTTATTCTCCTTAATATTATTATTAGTGAAAATTATTTTTTTTAAAAATTAGTGTCGATAAGTTTATGGGCTGCTAAATATACGCATTACATATAATTTCCAATGGGATTCTTTATTCTCCTTAATATCGTTATTAGTGAAAAATTAAAATTTTAAAATTAGTGTCGATAAATTTATGGGCCGTTAAATATATGTATTACATATAATTTCCATTTTCCAATGGGTCTCACATATTATATACGTCAATTGTGATGATTAAAAAAAAAAAAAATTCATGCATACAATAAATATAACAATTTTTCATTTTATAACTTTGTGGGTTCCTTCTCTGAAAGTGACCCTCCACTCATAATCTTTTTAATTTTTTTCATTATTTATTTTTGTTTTCTCTCTCTCAATTTGGTTGGGGAATCTTCATCAATTTAGTCTTCTTGAGTTTAATCAACAGATAAGACAGGTAGTTGAGTCACTTCATCTTCTTTATATTCTTTTTTATTTTGGGGGTTTTCTCTTATCTGTCCTTCCTCTCTTTGTTGATGATTTTGCAGGTGAGGATTAGATAAGATAATCATTGACTTTTTGTTTTTAATTTTTGATTAACATTTACATGCTTTAGCTTGTATCTCTTCTTTTATTCTTAAGGAAGATTTAGCATCTGGGTTTTTAATTTCATTGGTTATCTCGGTTTCTATTTTTAGTTTTAAGGTGGGTTATTAGTTTTTATAATTTACCAATCATGTGATTAAATGGGTTTGTTTAATTTTTTGATCATAGCTTGTTTCTGAGGTGGATTCTGCTGTGTTATAATTGTATTATTGATGTTTGGATCAGATCATAAGTCAAATTTTGATCTTTGGATGGTTTTAGAAAGTGTATTGCTCTCTATTGCTTTTGAAATTTGATATATTTAATTGTTTCTTAGCTAGTTTTGATCAGTTTTATCTGCTGTTGAGCCTAGTGTGGCGCTAAATTCTGCTAGCGAGTGTAACCTTTTTCCTGGAAAAGTTGGATTTTTTTAGATACTTCATGGAGAGTTTGAGAAAATTAAAGAAGTTATTATCAAAATATTCGAATTTCTGTGTTTGTTCTTTCAAATTTGGCATGTGACTCAATTGTTTTCACGAGGATAAAATATGGATTCAATGATACTATAAAAAATGTGGATAGGATCATTGCATTTTAATCTTAAGCTATGGTTCAATCCTTATTAAGGACAGGGGAAGTATTAGTGTAATTTCTTATGCATCAGAGCTGTTGAAATCCGAGGGTGAGAGCAGTTCTTGTTGACAGACGTTGTAAACTCGTACTTCATTATGATTGTTTTTTGTCCATCTTTTTGTGGTTGTATGACTAATGAAATGTGTTTATGTTTTCTCATGCAGGTGCTTAGACATTGATTTCAATTTTCATGCCATTAACACGTTGCCATATTTCATCTCAAGACAATTGTTTGTAATGGGGTCTGAAGGGCCACCTGCTGTAACAATCCATGTGACTGGATTTAAGAAATTCCATGGAGTTTCAGAGAATCCAACTGAAACAATTGTTAGCAATTTGAGAGAGTATATGAAGAAGAAGGGTATGCCAAAAGGTCTAATTCTTGGAAGTTGCAATATTCTTGAGACCGCCGGACATGGGGCAGTTGCTCCCCTATATCAGACATTGCAATCCGCCATAAGTGAGAAGGATTCTGAATCAGCAAATTCTAGGAGAATTATTTGGGTCAGTTGTCAACTCATAACTTGTATCATGTCATATTGATGAACTATTGTGTTCAATTTTTCTTGCTTTTGGATTTATGTTCCTGGTTTCATTTCGTAGATAAGCTTTCTTTGCTTGCTGCATACTAATTTTAAAGCTTATTTACTGCAAATGAAAACCTGAAGCTTAAACCAAATCTGGAATTAGAGGAATTATCCAAAGAACGCGTCTTTGGTGCAAATAAACTTGTCTCCTTTGACATTTGTTCACTACATGTGTTTTATTTTCTAACAATGTACGTATCTGCAGGTTCACTTTGGTGTTAACAGTGGTGCAACAAGATTCGCAATTGAGCAACAAGCTGTCAATGAAGCTACTTTTCGATGTCCTGATGAAATGGGGTGGAAACCTCAGGTTAGACATGCCCACAAATTTTCTCTCTTAACTGCAGTTTTTTCGTCACCACTTTCCAAGCATCCACTTACTTTGTTTCTCTTCTGCAGAAAGTACCCATTTTTCCTGCTGATGGTGAAATATCACGAGTACGAGAGGTAGAAATGATTTCATTATTTCTTTGTGCTTTTTAATGTATACATTCCAGCCAGTCTGTGATGAAACCTTTTTTCTTCCGATTTATCCATCATGAGGGTTTTTTTTTGCTTCTATTTCCCACAGACTTCAATTCCTGTTGAGGAGATTACAAGAACATTGGCAAAGAAGGGTTATGAGGTGATTACCTCAGATGATGCAGGCCGATTTGTTTGCAACTATGTTTACTATCACTCCCTTCGCTTTGCAGAACAAAATGGGACAAAGTCACTCTTCGTTCATGTGCCTCTCTTCTTAACCATAGATGAGGAGACCCAAATGCAATTTGCAGCTTCCTTGTTGGAGGTACTTGCTACTTTATGTTAGTGGACTGTATTGTCGTTCACCTATACATCTTTACATCCAGAAGCTTATATGTGTGCTTTGTAACTGGCCCATGTGTGACGGTGGACCATCGGGTGTTATTGAAATGCTTTAACAAACACAGATCAGTGTTTGGAAAAGCAACCAAAAGAGAAAAAAATGTAATTGTTGCAAACTTTGCATCTCTTGCACTCTTCTTTGATGTTTTTCAGAAAGTTTCTTCTAAGTTCTTGCAATCTTTAATGTTAATATGTGAATGAAATCCTTGTTTTCTTTAATCCTTACAATATTTCTGCTCAATTTTTACTTCTTTCTCTTGATTCCAAATGGAGCTAACTCGTGAATTTTCACCCTGCAGTTTGCTTCTCAGTGGCCTAATTGTGGATGGCCTATGGATAACTATAACTTTCTTTTGATGAATTAATGCAAATAAAATTATTTTTTCTTTTAGTTTATTATTATTATTTGCTTTATTAAAACCTTCACATACAATTACAGTTTTTACTGCTTAAGATGACCCTTGGGTGTTATTTGCCACATTTCCTACTCTGAGGGTAAGGTGGTGGGATTAAAGATCCTTCGATTCAACAAAGAGGTCATGGGTTCGAAACTCCAGCCCAGGATAGTAAGATCACACGACTCTTGTGGCTTTTTAGGCTCTAGAGTTAGGCAGTAAGTCCTAAAGGTTGGAAATTAAGAGCTTAATAGGATATGCTACACTTGACTATGCATAAAAAAAAAGTTAGATTGATTCTCTATGATTAGAAAGACTATGGGGATGTTTGGAGTTTGTAGATTGGAATCACTAGCTAGCAAGTAAAACTAGATGGATGATTGGGAGTAATTTCAAGAAAAAACGAGTTACTTACCAAATAATTTAATGGTAGTATTTTCAAGATTAAATAAACTAGCGGAGTTACAATTTAAATACATAAAATTTGGTTTGAAGATGTGATATTAATTTTGCCCGATGGTTTTTGATTAATTTTATAAATTCTTAGGGCGGTTTTCTGATGATTTCAAATAAAACTAAAAATCAATAGTGTCAATAAAAATAAAATTCACTACTCATTTTTAAATTTAATAATAACCAATAATTAAAAATCTATCATGTACTGCATGTGGTGATGAAGATAGGTGGTAATGGTGGCAGCGGCGGTGGCGGTAATGTTTAGGGGAGAGGGAGAGAGCATTTCCTTTTAGAAATAGAATAAAATAAAATAAAAAATAGTAAATATTTACAAATTTTCAATAAGAATAATTCTAAAGACATAAATTAATTGGAAAGCGAGGTTTGATAAGATAAATTAAGCAGTAAAGATTCATAACTCATTTATTCGTGGGTTTTGACGCGGCGACCATAAATTATACCTAATGACGTTCAAGTCCTTTAGGCCCATGTCAAAACCCACTTGAGGACTTTGGCCCACAAATGAAAGCCAATGTTCAATTACTTTTTGAAGTTGATTTGATTTAGAAATTGGAACCTCCATATTTAAAGAATTCTTGAGGGGTCACACATGTATTCGTAATTTTTTATTTACCACTTTGCTCACATATTCTTTTGAAAATTTTATTTTTTTAACAATTTTTTCATTCTTTGATTTGAGTGATTCGGAGTACGGAAAACATTTCGTAAAAGTTTGTGGAACATACGCCTCAAATTTTGTAGAGATTTATTGACATGTTGAAGTTAATTATTCGTTCTAGGGCCTCGAGATATAAGATTCAATGTTAGTGAAATTAATCTCATACTTAATTAAAAAAAAAAACTCATACTATTTTGATATGTGGGCGTAGGCCAATTGGTCGAGCCACGCAAAAATCGTTGTGTCTGCTTACTCTTTCCATACCAATTCAGTAGGCCACACTATAAGTTCTTAATAGTCTCTCACAAATGTAGGCGGTCATCAAATTCAGAGACACCAAGCAAGAGTGCAGGGAATTGAATTGTAAATTAAAACAGTTATAATTAAATCAAACAATAAGAACAAAGCAAATATTAGACCTATGTTTTGATATCACATTAGTCGCAAATCGTTTGATCTAAAACCATAAGCTATTAAGTAAGGACCTAACATTATTATTTAGTAATGTTACATATTTAATTCATCCTTTATGTTAATGAAAATTAACAATTAATTGCAGGTGATAGAATTCTAACCATCTTGAAGCTTAAACTGCTGCTCCACTTCTCGCTCAAAAAGCCTAAGATCATTGTTTTCATTTCTGTTCACATCAAGATCAGCCTGTCATATAAGTGCAACAAAAGTTTCTTTCATTATCAACACCTTCAAATTAATCTCAAACAATACACTTGCAAATTCAGTCGTAAAAGCATTAATTATTCGTAAGACATAATTGTGAAATTACCAAAAGCATGTTCAATCTTTGAGAGATTTCTGCTGCTTCTTCCTCCAACTTTCTAATCCTTCTTCTCAGATCATTTATGTAACGCATGTTCCACTGGATTGATCCAGAAAGTGAAGTAGTTGATGTTTAGGGAATGAAATAGGGTGACCGAGATAAAGGTGTTTGCTCATACATTATCGTGCTCTCCTCCAAAGTGAAAGCGAGCAAATGGTTGAGCAGATCACCTCGACCAGGATGTTATTGGTCATCCTCGACCAGGATATTCGACCAGGATGTTATTGGTCATCCTCGACCAGGATATTCGACCAGGATGTTATTGGTCATCCTCGACCAGGATATTATTGGTCATCCTCGACCAGGATATTCGACCAGGATGTTATTGGTCATCTCGACCAGGATATTATTGGTCACCTCGACCAGAATAATATGTGGTGACCTCGAGCACATCACCTCGACCAGGATGTTATTGGTCACCTCGACCAAGAAGTTACCAGAAAGCACGATTCAGTCAAAACATTTTCTCCGAAATATTAGGGACCATGTTCTTAGTGGATGAAAACCGCTATAGTTTCCTATAAAAACCCGAAGGGGGGCTCTCTCTCTCTCTCTAAGCAACTGAACCCATTGGACATTTTTCTCTCTCTACCACAGAGAAATTTCTCTTTCGCCTGTGATTTCTTTAAGATTGATTATTTTGAATTCTTTTCCTTTAAATTTACTTAAAAGCTTTTTGTTTAAGGCAATCATAATTAAGCCACATGAATTGTGGTATGGGTTTTTCCAAATAAGACCCGAATCGCTGACTTGAGCGTCGGAGGGTTCTCGCCGGAAAAACTTCCGGCACCTCCTGACTGTTGGTTGTGTCCACAGGCTCACAGGTTATCTGCTCATGGATCGTCTGCTCATGGGTTGTCTGCTCATGGATTGTCTGCTCATGAGTTCTCTGCTCATGGATCGTCTGCTCATGGATTGTCTGCTCATGGGTTGTCTGCTCACAGAACATCTGCTCATTGAAAATCTGCTCATGGTGCTAACTAATCATCAGCTTCCCACCAAACAAATTAATGATGATGCAGGGATCTGAGATCTGACCAACTCATCCGGATTTTGGCATCAACAGTTGATATCCTCCTATCAAATAAATTGATAATGAAATGATAATTTCCTCATATATCATTTGTTGTCTAAGCACTTAATTCATTTTAAATTTGTATGCTAATTGATGAAAACAAGTTATGTGGGTCGACACCTACTTTAACTCGCACAAAATAATTTTGTATACAGTTTGTGTGGCACTAGGCATTGCTCTTATTTTACATGCAACAAGTGCTTTAGAGAAAATATTACAAAGAAGTTATTTTTCTCAACTATAATAAACAAAAGAATTTCATTAATTTATTGTTTAATTAATTCTTGATGAGCAAGGGTAAAATTAAATTACATAATACATTCTTATATATAGAATGTAAAATATCTCCTTCCCATCAATAACCACTGGATCCGCTAATTAAAGGCCAAAACTTATTCAATAAACTATTGCAAATTATGTCCTTAACTATCATCAGAAAATTAAAAGAAAAAGTGAAATCTTTATCGTATGATAAAAGTTCCTGAATCAAATAGATCAAAATAAACAAATTAATTAATATAGCAACTGAAATTACTTTTTACTATTACATTTTCGGACATAAAAATTAAAGAACAAAGAATTCTACTATTTATGTGGCCAAATGAAAGAAGATTTTTTTTTGGTTAAAAATATTAAAATGTTTTTATATATCCCGTCTGTTGACACATAATTAGATCCTTTTAAAAAAATTATTAAAAATATAAGTCTGAATTATGTTCAATTTTTAACAAGACAGTCATATTAATATTAAAGGGTGATGATACCTCCACCCCACATTTTTTGTGAATCTACCCCATTTTCAAAAAATAATTATAAAAGTTGCATGTTATTTTTAAAATTTTCAAATCAAGAAGGGTTTTGGAGAATTAATTAATTAATTAAATCTATGTTAATTCACTTTTTTGTGACTTAAATTTATATACTATATTTGATTTCAAAGATCATTTTGACATAAGTTTAAATTGATTATTTTACTCTTATAAAGTAAAATTATCAAGAATTTACTCTAACTTCATTATTTTTCTAATTTGTATCAAACTCATTATTTCTAATACTACTTTATTAGTGTGATTATTGTTTTTTAATTAAACTAATATAGTGTCTTGATAGCATAATTCTCATGTAAATTATTAGCCTGTTAAATTTATGTCATTTACAGGTAAGAGTAGTGAAATAATAATTAGGTTTCATTTAAAAATATTAGATTATAAGTTGCAAAATTGGATACCTAAATTATTAGATATAATAACTCATGTTTTATGAGGGTAGTTTTGTCTTTTTATATCATAATAATAAGATAGTAAAAGTAAGAACTTATATTAAAATTTAGAAAAATTATCAACCATATACCCTTAAATGACACCTGTATTAAATGTGTGTGAATATTTTTAAGGTATATAACTCGTATACCCTAAGTTAATAAAAGACCTCTGTCGTCCACAAATCCATTAACTACCGTTTGCAAGCGCTGACATCATAAGGGTAATCTAGTCTTTTAAGATAGACGAAACTTTGATAAAAAAACGACATGTCATCCCATTTACCTAGTAAAAAATGACATGTCATATGATATATTTTGATCAAATTGACATCTCATATGATATATTTTGATAAAAATGACATGTCATATGATATATTTTGATAAAAATGACATGTCATCCCATTTATCGGATAATTGTTAATAATTTAAAAAAAAACTACTTTACAACTGAATCTACTCCTCCAAAATTTAACCTAAAGTTTTGAAGATCTACTCCTCCAAGGTCCAATTGAAATTTTTTATGGTATAATATGTATAATTGTAAATAATATGTTGTTAATAATTTTTTATAGTATAATATAGATATTTTGACGGATAATTGTTAATAATATGTACAATTAATAATTCATTTTTTAATAAAAATGTATTGTTAATAATAAAATAAAAAAATTGTGTATTGAAAATTGACGTTAATTTTTGGGGTAAATTTATATTTTTACCCCATTTTGAGTTTCAAGGACGAAATAGTCAATTTGCCATAATTCTGTTAACTTTCTAACGGAAGTTAACGGATTGGTGGACGATAGAAGTGTTTTGTCGACTTAGGGTATACGAGTGATACATTTTAAAAGTGTTCACACACATTTGATACGAGTGTCATTTAAGGGTATATGATTGATAATTTTCCTAAAATTTATGATTAAAGATGTTCAAAGAACCTAAGAAAAAAATTAATAGAAGGATTTAATTGATTAACTGTGCAAAACTTTTATTAATTTATATTTTTTAAGAATATTGTTAACTCATTGTAATCATTTTCTAAAAGTGGGGTGGATTTACAAAAATAGTGGGTGGAAATATTCTCATCCAATATTAAAATAAGAGAAAAGGATAGTAACAGCCTCTTAATTTGAGGAAATGGTTACAAAAATTCTCTTGTTTTCAGAAATGATCACACGTCCCTTTTTAAGATAAATAGATCCTTTTTTTGTGTTTTAAAATGATCATACATACTATTTTTTGACACGTAAACTAATTATTGTGTTAAGAAAAGATCATATATTCATATAAACCCTTAATATTTGTTCAGTTATTGTACCCAAAAGGGGTTTGTACTATTATTGTATAAACATGGGATCTATATTATTATGTCACTGAACTATGGGGGTGTTGATGTTATTTTTCCTCAAAATTCAAAGAAGACTTGTTTATCAAGAAGAATACGAATTTCAAATTAATAAAATTCTTATTGAATTTCAACATGTGGTAGCAAAATATGACATATGTAAATAAAAAAATTAGACAAAAATAATAACTTATATGAAAAATCTGAAAGTTAAAAAATTGTTAATAACAGTAAGGGATAAAGAACAAACCTTCTTGTATGCATCGTGATCGATTATGTCAAAACTCAAAAGCCAAAACTTGAACAAGAGGTCGAAATGGTCGACTATGTTTTTCTATTTTCCGAACTTATGTATGTACAATTTTTGTTAAATACATAAAGAGACGATAGGAACGTTCTTTATGGACTTCCGGGATAAGTTTTTTTAATGACAGATATGATTTATAGTGATAAATAGTATGCTAATAGGAAGAATCTATGATAAATGGCAGACCTACATAAAATTATTTTTATGAGCCTTACTTTAAAGAATTTAGTAGATGCTCAAATGACCTAACTTTTCATATATATTTAATCAATTTTGGTATGTATTTAATCAATTTTGGTACTTTAAAAAAAAGAAATTTTTCATAAGTCTTTTTGGATGACAAATGATATATAATTGAAAGAATTTATAGTTTATGTCATTCACAAATAATTTAATAAGCATATTAAAATAAATTAGAACAAGTTGAAATAGCCAAATCTTCTCATATACTTTATCAAATTTGATATATATATATATAGAGAGAGAGTTATTCTCTAGTGAGGGTATCCTCACTTTATTAAAGTAAATACAAAAAAATACAGATTCAATAAATTGGAGATTGTGTTTTTTTTTAATTTATATTGAACCTTGTTTTTTTGTCTGTCAGTGTTATCTTCACTTTATTAAAATGACGATGCACTTACTAGAGAATTAATAATAATAATAATAATAATAATAATAATATATGAAGTTTCAATAATCTTAATATATGTAAGGATTTTATATTTATATAATGAGAATTCACTATGTAAACCCTTGAAATGAGAAGTTATGACATATGTTCATACATAAAAAGTTATGTTCAATTATATTATATGAAAATTATGAGATTGTCAAAATATTCCAGATATTAGTAATAATAGAAAATAAATAAACTTAATAATGGATAATAAATACTGAAAAAAAGCAACTATAAGAGTTTAAAAAGCATGTATAAAAACAGTAAAAAGAATAGCCCTCTTGCCGAGAATTTCGAAGGATTAGTTATTGTTCTAAATAAAGAAAACAAATTAATTACCTAACCTCAATTAGCGACAACAAGAGTTGTCAACTTGAGTTGTCAGCTTAATCCATATATAGCAAAGAATTGTTTATGACAAGTTTAACATCATATTTAAGCTATATCTTTTAATGATTTGAATGAAACCAAAAGTTTTATTTATTTTTTTGGGTATTAACTGTTTTCAACTACTTCATATTTCAAGGAATATTTTGAATTTAAAATTCCAACTCGGAGATGCTATAAAACAAATAAAAGAAAAGAAAACTCTTTTTGATATTTAAACGATTTTAATTACACGTATTTGGAAAAGTTAGCAAAGTTAACTATTGAATTTGCGTAGTACTGTATAAATAAGATCAGTTACATTTCATTTTTTTTTTATCAAATAACTATAATTCACAATATTATAAAAAATTAATTCTGAATTCAAATCTAAAGTCGCTACCTTTATTTTGAAACTACAACATTAAATTACAAACAACTTAGGCCTCAGGCACCACTGACCCTATTTGATCACCAAGTTTGATGTTGTGTTTAAATTGCAGCTCAACAACGTCCATCTATTGGCACGTTAGTTTAGATAAAATAATCATGACATAAGAAATATCATTGTAATGAACTAATGATACTAACAATTGTGGTTTTTTAATATAAGAAGTGTTTAATTCTGAAAATAGAGTAATTCTGGCTAGACAACTTGCCTCATGGTTATATAAGTTCTCTTAAAGATCTAAAAGCAAGGTTCCCTGGTTCAAATAGCTAAGATTGGTCCTTATTATTGTTGAGCTACTCAATCAACAGCAGCAGATCAATGGCTGAGATTCACTTGACTAGGATTGATGAGCTGGATAGCTGAGCTGGACAAATTAGTTAGATTGTTTTGTTTAGCTTAGCTTAACCAATAGTCATTTGACAGCTGTTACAGAGGTTGTTATTTTCTGTTAATCAGCAATATAAGTTGATGAAATCTGTAATGTAAAGTTGATTCGAGATTAATAAAATTCTCTTATTCAGTTTATTTTCTTTCTTCCTTCGTCACTTTCCTGCTAGCCAAACAGAGTGTATGCTCAAGATTTGTGAATTCTAACTTGGTATCAGAGCCAGATGGCATCGTCAAGCTTAAATCAAACCACAACTGTTTCCTATACCTTTCCTACACCAATTAAGCTCGACAGATCAAATTATTTGATCTGGAAAATGCAAGTATTGGCATCCATTCAGGGAAATGGATTAGAAGGATATATTGATGGTTCAATCACAGCTCCATACACAGATCAGAGGATTCCGAACTCTGAATTTGTGATTTGGAAGCGAACTGATCAGCAGTTGCTAGGTTGGCTACTCTCTTCCATGACTGAGAGTGTTCTCGGAATTGTTCTCGGATGCAAAACTTCCTTTGAAGTTTGGAAAGCTCTGGAAAAACTTTCTGGCTCACAAAACAAAACCAGAGCATTGCAATTGAAGAATCAAATGATGTTGACAAAAAAGAATGATTTGAGTGTTTATGATTATTTTCACAAAATGAAAGGCATAGCAGATAGTATGGCGGCAGCAGGAGCACCAATGAGTGACTATGACTTTATGATGAGTGTGTTAGGAGGAATTGGTTCAGAATTCAATCCTGTAGCAGTTTTGATCACAGGAAGAGGATTAGATCTCGATTTATCAGAATCGCTCTCTATGTTAATGACACATGAGGGAATGTTAGAACAACAAGCATTAGCTGAAACTATGGATGCAAATCTGGCGTTTGCTGCAAATTTTGTTCAGAAAGGGAATAATAATAAGAAAGGTTTTGGGACATACAACCAAAGATCTAGTTTCAATCAAGATGCATCAAGATCTGAAAATTCTGGATACATGATGCAAGGAAATTTTAGAGGCAATCAAGGTGGAAATTTCTATCGAGGAAGGAAAGGTGGAAGAGGAAATAACATGCATGGAGGAAGATCTTGGAATCAAGGTGGGAGAACTCAAATGCCTGGTCATGTGCCTGGTCATTTTTCACAGCCATATCAACCTAGATGCCAAGTGTGCTTCATCATAGGACACACTGCTGCTACCTGCAAGGATAGGTTCAACAAGGATTTCATTCCAGTCACAAGGTATCCACATCAGAGTAATTACAATCAAGCTTTCAATCAAGGCTACAATCAAAGAAATATGTCAGCTTATATGGCAACACCAGAAACAGTAATGGATGATGGCTGGTACCTGGATAGTGGAGCAACTCACCACCTAACCAATGATCTCAATAATCTCAGCATCAGTGAGCCTTATGAAGGTAATGAAAAGCTTTTAATTGGTAATGGACATGGCCTTACTATCTCTCATATAGGAAGCACTCATTTAGCAGTTGGAAATCATAGATTGTTGCTCAAAAATCTTTTATTTGTGCCACACATCACCAAAAATCTTTTAAGCATTTCTAAGCTAACTTCTGATAACTCCTTGATTATTGAATTTTGTGGCAATACTTGTTTTCTCAAGGACAAGAAGAAGAGGACAGTTTTGCTGGAGGGTGTAGCTATGAAGGGTCTGTATAAGCTGAAACTTGAGCCTGGAAGTAAAACTCATCAAGCCTTATTTTCAACAGTAAATAAAGAGTCATGTTTTCTTCCAATGTCTATGGTGTCACATTGCTCAGATGATTTGCAGTCTTGTTCTTTTTCAAATGCTCAAAACTCATCTCAACAGTGTCTGTTGTCTCATTCCAGTAGAGTCTCTAGTACTTCAATAAATATTCTACATAAGCAACTTGGTCATCCTAGTTCAAAAGTCTTGAAACATGTACTCACCAGTTGTAAACATTTGCAGTTAAGCAATAAAATTCAAATTCCTGATTTTTGTGATGTCTGCCAATATGGCAAAGTTCATAAACTGCATTTTGGAGCAACTGAACACAAAACAACTTCACCACTAGAACTCATCCATACTGACTTATGGGGTCCAGCACCCATCACTTCTCTCAATGGTTATAGATACTATATCAGTTTCATTGATGATTATAGTAGATATGCCTGGGTTTACCCTTTAAAAGCTAAGTCTCAAGCTCTATCTGTTTTTACCATTTTTCGAACCCAAGTTGAAAAACAATTTGAAACAGTCATTAAGGTCTTACAGTCAGATTGGGGGGGTGAATTCAGGTCCTTTGTGCCTTATCTTCAAAAACATGGCATTTTATTCAGACATCCCTGTCCTCACACACATCATCAGAATGGGACAGTAGAGAGAAAACATAGACACCTTGTTGAGATGGGTTTGACTCTTCTTGCACAAGCTAAATTGCCACTCAGTTTCTGGTGGGAAGCATTCTCAACTTCTGCTTTTCTCATCAATCGATTGCCAACTTCTGTTCTGACATCCCATAAATCTCCCTATGAAATTCTTTTCAAACACAAGCCTGACTATGATTTTCTAAAGTGTTTTGGTTGTTCTTGTTTTCCATACCTGAGATTCTATAACAAACACAAATTCAACTATCATACTACAAAGTGTTTGTTTATTGGCTATAGCTCAGATCACAAAGGGTATAAGTGCCTAAGCTCAAAAGGAGTTGTATATGTTGCTAGGCATGTTGTGTTTAATGAGTCAGAATTTCCCTTCTCTACTGACTCTCTTTTCTCTAAACAACCTTCTCCTTCTGCTTCTGAATATAGATATCCTATGTTTAAGGTATCTTCAGTGTCAGTCCCACTTCATGACCCTTCAGGCTCAAGTAACACCATTATACAATCATTTCAGTTGCCTGCAGCTTCAGCTTCTTCCTCCTCATCTAGTTCTTCATCACCTTCTTCTCAGCCAGCTCAATCACATCATCCACCCTTCCACACCACCTCTCCTTATATATCTCCAAACACTTCCAATCAACAACCATCCGCTACTCAAGCTCTACTGCCAAATCACCCAATGATTACAAGAGCTAAAGCAGGTGTGTTTAAGCCAAAGTTTTTTGCCTATTCCTCTGTTCTTGGAGAACAAGAACCTGCCACAATCACTCAAGCTCTTTCAGATTCCAAATGGAAAGCAGCCATGCAGGCAGAGTATAATGCACTTATGGAAAATAAGACCTGGAGTCTTGTACCAGCTTCTCAAGCTACCAAAATTGTTGGGTGTAAGTGGGTTTTTCGCATTAAGTACAATGCAGATGGTTCTGTTTCTAAGTATAAAGCACGAATGATGGCAAAGGGGTTTCACCAAACACCTGGTATTGACTACTTTGAGACTTTTAGTCCAGTAGTTAAACAGTCAACTGTGAGAATTATCCTTAGTCTAGCTGTGATGAAGGGCTGGAAAATAAGACAAATAGACATCAACAATGCTTTCCTTAATGGAGAGCTCAATGAAGATGTCTACATGTTTCAACCTGAGGGTTTTGTTCAGTCTCCATCTGGTCATGTTTGTAAGTTGCATAAGGCTCTTTACGGTTTGAAACAGGCTCCCCGAGCCTGGTTTGACAGGCTAAGGAAAGCACTGTTGCAGTGGGGGTTTCAGAACTCCAAAGCAGACTCATCTTTGTTCATCAAACATGAACTTCGAGGCATTGTGGCTGTATTAGTATATGTAGATGATATATTAATTACTGGTGATACCAATACAGTAATAGAAACATTCATCCAATACCTTGGAGATACTTTTGCTTTAAAAGATCTTGGTGAGTTTAGTTACTTCCTTGGTATTGAAGTTACACATGATGCAAAGGGTAGCTTACATCTTTCACAGGCAAAATATGTAAGAGATTTGCTTACAAGAACTGATATGGAAAATTGCAGAGAAAGTGATACTCCAATGAGTACAGGACAGAAACTAAGAAGAGCAGGGAATGATGATAACTTGATTGTTAATGTCACTGAGTATAGAAGCATAATAGGTGCTTTACAGTATCTGGTACTTACAAGACCAGAACTTGCCTTTCCAGTTAACAAGTTGAGCCAATTTCTTGCTGCACCAACAGAGAAACACTGGATTGCTTGTAAGAAAATTCTAAGATACCTAAAGGCAACTGAAGATTATGGATTAATGTTTAAAGCAGGAGATGGAATTAGTCTGACAGCATATACAGATGCAGATTGGGCTTGTGATGTGGATGACAGGAAGTCAGTTGGAGCATACTGTGTATATCTTGGGCAGAATCTGGTTTCATGGTCCTCCAAGAAGCAACAAACTGTAGCAAGGTCTAGCACAGAGTCAGAGTATAGAGCATTGTCAACAGCTTGTGCAGAAATTGTTTGGATTCAAGCTTTACTCGGAGAGCTCAAACTGAAGTGTAGTCAAATACCAATAATCCGGTGTGACAACAATGGTGCAGCTGCATTAGCAACAAATCCAGTGTATCATGCCAAAACCAAGCACATAGAGTTGGATGTGCATTTCATAAGGGAAAAGGTAACAAGCAAGCAAGTTGAGATCAAGTATGTACCAAGTGAGTGGAATATTGCAGATGTGCTTACAAAGCCTATGGCTTACTCCTTTTTTAATTACTATAGAGACAAGCTTAATGTTGTTCCACGACCATTAAGCTTGAGAAGGGGTGTTGAGCTACTCAATCAACAGCAGCAGATCAATGGCTGAGATTCACTTGACTAGGATTGATGAGCTGGATAGCTGAGCTGGACAAATTAGTTAGATTGTTTTGTTTAGCTTAGCTTAACCAATAGTCATTTGACAGCTGTTACAGAGGTTGTTATTTTCTGTTAATCAGCAATATAAGTTGATGAAATCTGTAATGTAAAGTTGATTCGAGATTAATAAAATTCTCTTATTCAGTTTATTTTCTTTCTTCCTTCGTCACTTTCCTGCTAGCCAAACAGAGTGTATGCTCAAGATTTGTGAATTCTAACTATTATGATGTGTCAAATAAGTTCATTGGTCTAATATAATAATTAGGTCTCCCATACTACATAGTATATGGTCCATCCAATTCTAGTTGAAATAAAGAGATAAAGAACCAGCTTTCTTCTAGGTGGACATTTATTTCAGTTCATGTCGAATTGAACTGAATTAAATTGGGTTTATATGCGGGTTAAAGTTTTTTAAATCAATCGGTTCAATAATCGATTTGGTTTTTAGAAAAAAATCAAATTAGTGAAAAATATAAAAGAAAACCAGATAAACTGAACTGAATAAGTTGAATTAAACTAAATTAAATAAAAACTAAACCAAATCGAACCGGACTGTTTAAAGCTCGAGTCTTATTTAATTCATGTTTTCCCAGACCAGATTTTTCTTACTCTTTTGTGCATCGTCATCGATTATGTCAAAGATCAAAATTCTAAATAAGAGATCAAAATGGTCATGCTTATTCTTATATTTTGCGAATTTAGGTATATAGACTATAAATAATGAGACAGTGAGATTGTTCTATATGGACCTCTGAGATTAGATATTTTTTTTCAACAAATATTATTTATAATCACAAATTGCAGTTATTTTATAAACTTTACTTTAATAAACATAGAAGCGAAACATTAACATTTTCACATTTTTAATCAA
Organism: Citrus hindsii; assembly: GCA_004802465.1. Taxonomy (NCBI): domain Eukaryota; kingdom Viridiplantae; phylum Streptophyta; class Magnoliopsida; order Sapindales; family Rutaceae; genus Citrus; species Citrus hindsii. Next base: position 175,710 of record QWBT01000432.1, read on the forward strand.
TTTTGTTATGTTAGATTTTTATACTTTATGTAAATGATAATTCACTTCTTGATCATTCAAAAATCAAAATAAAAGTTTTATTAATTATATTTTTATGGAAGAAAGTTTGGATTACAAATGACATATGAATGAAAGAATTTGCAATTGATTTCAATCATAAATAATTTTTTATAATCACATTAAGAGATTATATCATCTCAAAGCTTGAACATTCTTCTAAGTTTTGCCAATTGTGATATTTGTGAATTTTTATATTTTATGTAAATGAGAATTTACTCTAATGAGAAGGCATTTTAGAAGACATATATTCATATAAAAAATTATATAAACCTATGAGAGGTTGACATAATATTTTAGATATTTATAACAACAGATACTAAATTAAACCCTAATAATGAATAATAAACGTGACGCCTTATTTCAAACAAATACTAACCAATAAAAAGTTAAGAAGAAGAGTTTTAAAAGGCATGTATTAATTAGAAATAGTCAAAAAATAAACTTTTTACTAAGAATTTAACTAAAGAAGAGTTATAAAAGGCACATATCAGAAATAGTCAAGAAATGTACTTAATACCAAGAATTTCCCTAGGATTAGTTATTGCTCCAAATAAAGAAAACAAATTAAGATACCTAATCTCATTTAGTGGCAGCAGGTGAAGTTGAGTGGAAAATAATGCTCAATCCGTATGTAGAAAATAATTAAATTGTGGCAATTTTAACATCATATTTGTACCGTATGATTTAATGAGTTGAACAAATCTACCCAAAAAAAAAAGTGACGCTATGGTCCTTTAGTCAGTTGCGTCGCTTATTCACTCAGGGTGGGCTATTTTAGATGTCAAAAATATCGGCCGCCCCACATTGGTGATTCGCGCGATACACTTAACTTAATTAGATCGGGAATATATATTGTTCTAAATAATTATACTTATTCGGTCCACCTCTTATATTTATTAAAATTTTAAATATTTAAAGTTAATACTTACAAATGCAATTTCATTAAGATAAAATTTTAAAATTATAAAATAAATTAATAAATGTACCTAGATAAAATTATAAAACATAAAATTCACGTCCTTAAAGCCCAGATGAAAAAGCCCAGCCCAAATCCCGACATTCAGAAAACGTCAAAAAACAAGAAAGAGTTGATGGAATAGTGAGTAAATCACACCCCGTTGAAGGGCTGCTGTGATAAAGTGTGTGCTGACGTGGATAACTGATTCTATTATGGTTATAAGTAAACCCAGAATCTGTTATATAAGCTGATCAGTGGGCTCACTTCATCATCATCAATCTCCACCTCATTTCTTGGTAATTTTGCTTGTTATTTTATTTTATTTTATTTTTTATTATGTCTACAAATTCTCTGCATACATTGATTTTTTTACTAAGTGATTGATTTATAAGAAGTTTGCTAATTATACTTCACGATTTTGTGTCTTGTGGACTGTTCTGTTTCTGTTCTTCATTCTTTCTAGGTTACTGTTTTTGTGTTTGATTCTTGATCTTCAATCAAGATTTGGATTTCTTTGTTTATTAGACTCTGAAATCACAACAAATAAACCATCTTAAACATAATGAACCAAAAGTTTCTTCTTATTTAAAGATTCTCTTCTACTTAATTTATACTGTGATCAGCAGATATTCATACTAGAAAATTTGCTTATAGAAAAAGTCCAGACAAAATAAAAAACGAAGTTCCACAACCAAAGCAAAAGTACTTTTGGCTTTATGTTTTTGAACTCCGATAAGCAAATCAAACATACTTTTCACTTTACTTCAGTCTCCTTAGGCTCTAGTTTGTCATGATCATCTGTAGCACGGCGACTTTGGCTTGTTGATGGCTCGGATTCAACCAGATTGACGCTCACTTGATGAGGTTCTACGGCCGTTGGCTGCCTTGGGTGCCTGATTTCCTCTTGACGTAATAAATTCAAAGCTGTATGCCATTGTTGGAAAAAATAATTGCTCATTGCTCAATGAAAGGAAGATATTTATCACAATTGATTCATGTTATGTGCCACAATTCTTATTGAACTTACTAGCTAAACTTTAGCTGCTAAAGCCTTAAAACTATTTACTGAATAAGTTTCAACAATCTCTAGCTCCATGTAGCTCGGTTGGCCAGGTAGGGAGTTAAGATTGGTGTTCGAATTATATCATGGATTAGTTTTTAGTGGATAAGGCTTTTCACGCTTATCCAAAATTTTAAAAATCCGTTTAATAATTTCATTCTATAGAAGCCCATGGGTCTTACTCATACTCAAAAACTAATTTAAGAGTTAAGTATTGTCCAAACATTATATACTTAATTAAAGATTCATTTTCAATTGATGTGGGATATTGTCCTTACACCCTTCGTCACGTGCAGGCTGTCCTTTTGCCCCTAAAACCCTCAGTCGGTCCTTTTGCTTAATCCTTATTAGGTGGTAAAACAATGTGAGCCTACTCATCTTGAGTTTGGCTTTGATACCATTTAAAAGCCCCATGAGCCTAACTTATACTCAAAAGTCGAAACTTATCCAAGAATAATACAAACCCAAGATTCATTTTCAGCCGATGTTGGATTTTTTCCTAACATTCTCAAGTGCAATGCAGGTCATTGGATTCAAAGAGACTAAGAGTCTAAGGAATTGAATTGAAAATAAAAACTAAATGTAAAAGAGTAAGAACATGAGGGTTCGTATAGAAATTTAATTCAAAGAGACCAAATAAGAGTCTAGAGAGTTGAATTAAAAGAAAAAACAATGAAAGCTAAATGAGACAAGAATTAATAAAAGGGTTCAAATATAACATCTTTATTCTATTATCATGCTACTGAAATTATTTAACTTAAAAGCTTAAGTTATTAGATAATGAATAGCCCTAATATTATTATGATGTTATTAGATAATGAATGGCTCCAACATTATTATTTAGTGATGTTATATATGCCAAAACTTATCCTAAAAGATTCATCCTGTATATCATTTCATGAAAACTAATCAAAACAAAATTAACAATTAGTTTGATGATCATAAAATCCTAACCGTCTTGAAGCTGCAACTGTTGCTCCACTTCTTGCTGAAAAAGCCTAAGATAATTGTTTTCAGCTTTGATCACATCCAGGCCAGCCTATTATATAAAATGTAACAAAAGTTTTATTATAATTAACACCTTAATTGTAATTTTCAACACTTGTGAACTGAAGCAGTTTAAAAGCATAAATTATTAGTAAAAAATAATTACGAAAATGCCCGAAGCATGTTTAATCTTTGAGAGAGCTTAGCTGCTTCTTTCTCTAAGTTCTAATCTTTCTTCTCAAATCGCTTATGCAACACATGTTCTCTTGGATGGATCCAGAAAATGAAATAGTTGAAGTTTCCTGTTAAGTGAATTGATAATGAAAACATAATTTTCTCATTTATGTAAAGATTTAATTAAATTTCTATTTTGTAAACATTTATATATACAAAATAGTTTGTATATAGACAGTAGCAGAACCAAGATTTGAGTATAAGAAGATCACAATAAAGAATATATAAACTAAAGTACGTTGTAACATTATACCAGTAAAGTTAACGATGCCAGAAGTAGGGGGGCATAATAGAGAACATATAAAATATAGCAAGCTACAACAGATTTGTATAAACCATGAGGGGGCCAAAGAAGTTTATATAAATAATATATAATTTCGATTCAATCTTTTATTTTTCTTGATTTTTTTAGCCTTATGGTGGCAAAGGCTATATACTAGATTTGTACCTAGCTCTATCTTATTTCACAACATGAAGGAGTTTAGTGAAAATACTACTAAAAAAAGTAATTTTTTTAAATAAATTAAATAAAAGAAATTTCATGAATTTAAAAGTAGTTTTTTAAATAAATTAAATAAAAAGAAATTTCATGAAATTAAGGTTTAATTACCTATATTGAGCAAGGAAAAAAATTTACGGAATACATTCTAAGATTCAATATAAAATATATCTTTCCCGTCATTAATTAATGAATCCATTAACCAAAGTCATAAACTTATTTAATTTTACAAAAAATTCTAGAATGCCAAAAGTTTCTTAAACAAATAGTTCAAAATATATAAATAAATAAAGCAAGTGCAATTAAACTTTACTATTTACAATTTTTTTTTATCTAAAAGAAACAATTTTTTAATTTATTTTGACTTATTTGTGTATTAGTCGATATATATGTTATATAATAGTTCCATTTTTTTTAAAAAATAAAACTATAAGTCTTTATATGTTCAAAAATTTATTAACGAGATGAGTAATACATTAATAAAATGTGTATCAAAATCTAATATGAGGTAGCGAAGTCTAAAAATTAGAACATTGCTATTTATCAGTAATGAATGCATTTGAAATGGGAGACAAAGAAACAACTTTCTTTTATGCATTGTGACCGACTATGTCAAAGACCAAAACCCTGAACAAGAGGTCTAAGTGGTCAAATCTATTCTATTATTTTGGGAACTCAAGTACGTACGGTTTCTTTTATGCAAAGCCTACGACATTCTTATGGGTTATAATAATTATAATTATAACAACAGTAATAACAGATCGTTGTACAAGGAGCTTGCTATCATCGGAAGGAACCTTTGCTGAATTTCTTAAGTTAAGAGAAATTGTCGTCGTTGATTTTCAATGTAATTCAAAATAAAATTTGATGATTATATGAATAAAAGAGTTAGTGTGAGTGTTTTCTGTGAGGAAGATTATACTTTAAATGAAAGACATGCATAAATTATTATTATAAATTTTATTTTAAAGAACTTAAAAGACGCTCAAACAGTCTTCTAGCCGTTATGTCGAAGAACAAAATTATCAATTATATTTTGAAATTGTGAGAGATTGGTAAAATATTATAGATATCAGAAATAATTGAAAATAAAGTAAAGTTAATAATAAATAATAAATAATAAAGGTGATGATGTAATTCAAATAAATACTAACAAAAAAAAAAAGGCAAGAATGAGAGTTTAAAAGGCATGTACAGAAATAGTAAAAAAGATAGTGTTAAAGTCATGGTTGGCACTGACCATCTAGATGGGCGGTGCCATGCCATTCAACACGGCCCGTCATTCTTAGTGGTGCCGTGTTGACTTGTTATATATAAAAAAAGGAGCCAAAATTTTGGCTATATAAAGAGAGCTCCCACCTTCATTTTTGCATTCAATTTGTGAGAGAGAAAAAACAGAGAGCTTGAGTAATTTTCAGAGCTTAAAATTATAAAGCTCTTGCGAGTCTAGTGAGTAAGAGATTGGGTGTATTGTGGTTCTAGGAAGAGAGACAAAATATTATAATACTTGTAATCCTCATATCACTAGTGAAATATTTTCCTTCTGTTTTTGCCCGTGAATGTAGGCTAAAAGCAGAACCACGTAATTTCTGGTGTCCATTTTTTGTGCTTGTTCTTTATTTTCTTACAATTTCATTTTAGCTGCGTGTCTGCTTCACCTACCAATTTCCTAACAGTGGTATCAGAGCTATTGGTTGTATTTTTGGAGTCGGGGTACTGTTCACGTAGGGGTACTATTCACGTCTACGGTATTGTTCACGTATACAGTACTATGCACGTGAAACGGTGGGAGCGATCTAAGAATTTTACGGTGCAAAGCAAGAAATAATGGTGTGAGTAAAACAACTGTGTGGTTTTGTACATGTCTAGGAAAGTTCTGTCACAAAGGCGATAAGAGCTTAAGGAGTCTGGGTTTAAATGGAACCATTATGATCCCTCCAGTCTTTGCTGGAAACTTTTCTGGTGTGCATTCTCACACATACTCACAACTATTTAAGGTGGTACACTAGCTTGTGTGCGGTATTTATCATAAAAAATACACAGTTAGCTAGGGAGTTTGAAATGAAGGACTTGGGACCAGCTAACAAGATTCTAGGGATGTAAATTCACTGAGACAGAAATAACAGGAAGATTTGGCTTTTACAGAAGAATTACTTGAAGAAAATCTTGCGACGCTCCAAAATGCAAGATTGTAAGTCAATTTCTACCCCACTTCCTGTTAATTTCAAATTATCCTCAAGTATGTGTCCTAGCAATGAAGTAGAGAGGAAGGAGATGTCTCGAGTACCGTATGCATCAACAGTGGGAAGTTTGATGTTTGCTATGATATGTACTAGACCAGACATTGCACAAGCAGTGAGAGCAGTCAGTCGAAACATGGTGAATCCTGGTGGAGAGCATTGGATAGTTGTAAAGAGGATTCTGAGATACATCAGAGGAACCTCAAATGTTGCGTTATGTTATGAAGGATCAGAGTTTACTGTCAGGGGCTATGTGGATTCAGATTTTGCAGGAGATCTTGATAAAAGAAAATCCACTACTGGCTATGTGTTTACACTCGCGAGAGCAGCTGTAAGTTGGGTTTCAAAACTGCAGACCGTTGTGGCTCTATCTACAACAGAAGCAGAGTACATGGCAGCTACACAAGCTTGCAAAGAAGGTATTTGGATACAAAGGTTATTGGAGGAGCTCGGGCACAAACAAGAGAAAATTTATGTGTTTTGTGACAGTCAAAGTGCCTTACACATTGCAAGGAATCCAGCCTTTCATTCTAGGAAAAAGCACATAGGAGTTCAGTATCACTTCATTCGTGAAGTAGTGGAAGATGGAAGTGTGGATTTGTAGAAAATCCATACCAAAGAGAACATAGCAGATGTTTTGACCAAGCCGATCAATACTGACAAGTTTGTATGGAGTAGATCTTCTTGTGGCCTAGTAGAAACGTAGGTAACATAATTATGGCGAAGCAGAAATGATGGTGTGGAGATTGATTGATTCTCAATCTCCAAGTGAGAGAATGTTAAAGTCATGGCTAGCACCAGCCATCTAGATGGGCGGTGCCATGCGATTCAACACGGCCCGCCATTCTTGGTGGTGCCGTGTTGACTTGTTATAAAAAAAAAAAGGGCCAAAATTTTGGCTATATAAAGAGAGCTTCCCATCCTCATTTTTACATTCAATTTGTGAGAGAGAAAAAACAGAGAGCTTGAGTAATTTTCAGAGCTTAAAATTATAAAGCTCTTGCGAGTCTAGTGAGTGAGAGATTGGGTGTATTGGAGTTCTGGGAAGTGAGCCAAAATATTATAATACTTGTAATACTCATATCACTAGTGAAATATTTTCCTTCTGTTTTTGCCCGTGGACGTAGGCTAAAAGCCGAACCACATAATTTATGGTGTCCATTTTTTGTGCTTGTTCTTTATTTTCTTGCAATTTCATTTTAGCTGCGTGTTTGCTTCACCCACCAATTTCCTAACAGATAGACCTCTTAGCAAGAATTTCGCTCGGATTAATTAATGCCTTAAATAAAGAAAACAAATTAAATATCTAACCTCCTTTAGTGCCAACAAGAGTTGTCAAGTTAACTGGAAAATATTGCTTAATCCATATTTAGAGAATAATAGAAAAGAATTGATTGTCACTAGTTCAATCCCATGCTTAGCCGTATCTTTTAACATCGCTGATATTTGTCCCGGGTCAAACCCCGAAACTAGCTGAAACGTCGCCGTTTTGTCTATTAATTTTTTTTTCATTTGCTATGAACGACGACGTTTTGCTTGGATAAATCACAAAAGCATCAATAGAACTTAGTTACTTCTTTGTCTTCGTTCTCCTCATTTCACGAAACAACCACGTTTCACCCGACAACCGCAACTCAATTGCACAACCACAGCCCAACTGCAGATTGTCTTCTCACTGGAGACGCAGCCGCTTGATCGTCAGGTTTTGCTCCTGCTTCTCCATCGAGAATGGCGGTTCTTACGATGACTATATCGATGGATCCGACAATCGAGGTTGCATGCATTGCAAAAGATCTGATCTTTCTTCTTCATCTTCGTGTTATTCCTGCTCATCGCTCTGGCTAGACCTTGCTCCTTTTAAGGACTCTAAGAAGCTTCGAAGAGTAATCACTGCTTCGGCTAAAGGTTTCTCGATTGGAGCAGGTCTCAAAGGCGGCTTAGCTCTCTTCTCAATTCTCACTCGGCTTCGATGCCGTCAATCGTCGGCGTCCTCGCGGTAATTATCGCTTATAAGCTTATTTTTTAATTTTTTGTTTTGTCTTTTGACGATTTGATTTTAATTTGGTTTCTTTTATTTGGATAAAAAAATTGAAGATTTCACTTTAATTAGTGTTAACAATGTTGCAGCAGCCTCTGCATCATTACCATTTACCAAGCCTTGGAATCTGGCCCACTATCAGCGCTGAAAACTGGCATGCATTTTTTTTTTTTGGCTCCACGAAGCCACCCATTTTTTTTTTTCCTTCCAAAAGGGTGGTTTGTTGTTGCGCAGAGTTTGATCTTCTGTCCTCTCTTACTCTGTACATATACAAGTTAATTAGATGATTTCTGATTTGTTAACTATTGAATTTGAGGAAATTAATGGATATTATTAGCAAAGTTTAACTAATTTATTGATTACTCTTGAAGCCGCTGATGTTTGCGTGATTAAGGGTTCTATAGCAAAGCAAACGAAGAGGAAAGAAGAAGCAGGGTTCTATTTTTTTTAAACTTTTATGCAAGCCAAAACGACATCATTTCACGGAAAATAGGACAAAAAATAAAAATATTGAAATGACGCCGTTTTGAGTCATTTCGGGGTTTGACCCAGGGGAAACATAATTTTTCATCTTTTAATGATTCAAAAAATTCTTTGAGAACGTCTTTAAACATATAAGTCTTTTTTATGCTTTTGTTCTTTGTAGGTCCGTTCCTATAAAATTTGTTTTATTAAAGTACATTAAAAGTTTTTAACTTTTATAGGAGAGAGATAAAGCAGGGTAAAATATTATTAAAGATAAAAGAAGTACATTAAGTAAGACAACGTTTCTTTTTTGTTTGAATATGAATAGATAGAATTAATCTGAATTCTGAATAAAATTGAATATCTGAATTTGAATGATATTTTTTTTGTCTCAGATGCCAAAAATAAATATTAGTTTTTTTAACTTAAAAAATCTAAAAAACTAATATGATTACATTTGTACTCTTATAAATTATAAATGTTAAACAAATAATAAACATCTTAAAGAATTTAAATAAGCTAATATATTATCATAACATAAATTATAATAAAGTGAATACAACCCTTTATATTCTAAATTAGTAGGGATGACAAAAAAGTGTAATCTGAATCTTGACCCGATTGATCCGGTCCAAAGTTTTTGCGTTTTGACCCGAATCTAGAGGTTAAAATTTGGGTTTGGGTTTAAAGATCAAATCTCAATCAAGTTTGGGCTAGATTCTGGGCCTTAGCCATCATGACCTGACTTGACTCGACCACTTAATAATTTAAAGAAAAGTATTGATAAAGAATGAACTCAAAACTCAGGTGTAACAAGTCGTCCAGAGGTTACAAGCTCGTGTGACTTGTCGCTTCAGGGGTTGTTCAGAGCAAAACCGACATAACCTCATGTGTCTCTAAAAAATTAAGTAATACAAGTGGGCTGCACGTGTGCTGAAGCTGAATCTCTTTTGCTCAGAATGACGTTTGCAAATGTCATTTTGAGCTCACTTATGTCAGCTTGTGACAAGCACGTGAGAGAGGAGCATCTTGGTTGGTTTTTTGCAGGAAGGGTTGTTAGCTTAACAAACCTAGAAAAATAGAGGTTAAATAGGTGCAGGCTCTGGAATCATCTTCATGTTTTTAGGAAACACTGAGAGTAGAGAGAAGATAGAGAGAGAAAGGGGTTAATAGATCTTGTTCTCTGTAATCGTCATATATTCTTGTACTGTTTTGTTCTTAGTATAGTGAAATCTAATCCTTTGCTTCCAGTGGATGTAAGCACCACTTCTTGGTGCTGAACCACTTATATTTAGTGTCGTTTTGTTTCTTTTAAGCTTTGATTTTTGCGTAAGATACTTGTTGTGTGATTTGTGTTGATTGTTCTCGGATTATTGAGTTAGGATTGGTCTCTTGGGGTGAATTTGATTAGTATTATTAGGATCAAATTCTCAACAAATTGGTATCAGAGCCTTTGGTTCTGGTTCAAGGTTTAAGAAATGACTAACATGGTGGATCTTGAGAAGTTTACGGGTCAGAATGACTTCAACATATGGAGGATCAAGATAGAGGCCTTGTTGATCACACAAGGTCTGGGAGATGCCATTGATCTAGTCATCAAGGGTGAAGATACAGAAGGTTCATCTTCAAGAACTCCAGGACAAATGACTGAGATTGATAAAAAGGCAAGAAGCACCATTATTCTCAATCTTGGTGACTCTATGATAAGGGAAGTTGCTAAGGAAAAGACTGTTGCTGGGCTCTGGGCAAAACTAGAACAATTGTATATGACAAAGTCCTTAGCCAATATGCTTTACATCAAGAAAAATATATTCTCACTGAGGATGATTGAAGGAGCATCGTTTGATGAACATATAGATGAGTTTAATAAGATTTGTAATGAACTGGAAACAATTGATGAAGGACTGAGTGATGAGAGCAAGGCTTTGTTGTTAATCAGTTCTTTACCAAAATCGTATGAGCATTTTGTGGGCGCCTTGTTATATAGGAGGTAAACACTCTCATTGGAAGAGGTTAAATCTGCTCTTGGTACCAAGAAGTTAAAAAACAAACAAGATAACCCAGAAAGTGAATCAAGTGAGGGGATGATGGCTAGAGGCCGATCTGAAAAGAGAGAGAACAAAGGAAAGAAGCAAGGCAGATTAAAGTCAAAGTAGAAACACCTGAAGTGTTTTCACTGCCATAAGGAAGGGCATTTCAAGAGGGATTTCCCTGAGAGGAAGTCAAAGCAAAAAGAGCCAAAGGATAAATATGGAAATGCAACAATAGCCACAGAAGAAACCAGTTTTGAAACGGCTGAAGTTCTCATTGCCACAAAAGAAAAACCTCAAGGCCAGTGGGTACTTGACTCTGGTTGTACTTTTCATATGAGTCCAAATAGAAGCTATTTTACTACATATTAGTCATGTGATGGGGGTATGGTTCTAATGGGAAATAATTCAGTCTGTAAAGTAGTTGGTAAGCCTTAAGATGTATAATGGCATGGTTAGAGAACTAACTCAGGTTAGACATGTTCCTGAACTAAAAAGAAATCTGATATCTATTGGCATGCTGCATCAAATTGGCTATGTCATTAAGGGTGAAAAAGAGATATTAAAGGTTGTTAAAGGTTCAATAATAATAATGAAAGGTACCAAGCTGAATGGTTTGTATGTGTTCAATGGATAAACCACTGTTGGAGAGGCAAGTGTCAATGAGAATAGTGAAGATAAAACAAGACCATGGCATTTGATTTTGAGGCATATGAGTGAGATAAGACTGAGGGAGCTTCAAAAGAAAGGGGTGTTTAGAAGTGACAAGCTGAATTCTTTGGGGTTCTGTGAAGACTGTGTTCTAGGGAAGGCTTCCAGGCTCAAGTTTTAATAAGCAGTTCATTCTACCAAGGAAAAGCTTACATCTATACACTCTGATCTGTGCGGACCTGCACAGGTGAATTCACTTCGTGGCTGTAGGTATTTTCTATCCTTTATAGCTGAGTATTCAAGGATGGTTTGAGTGTATGTACTCAAAAATAAAAATGAAGTTTTGGAAAGGTTTAAGACGTGGAAGATTCTAGTGGAAACACAAACAAATTTGAAAGTGAAAACTCTGAGAACAGATAATGGATTGGAATTTTGTAACAAATAGTTTGAAAACTTATGTGAAAGACATGGTATTATGAGGCATAAAATAATTGTACACACACCTCAGCAAACTGGCCTTGCTGAGATAATGAATAGAACCTTAATGGATAAAGTGAGATGTATGATGTTATACTTGAAGTTGCCTAAGTCACTCTGGGCAGAGGGTTTAATACAACATGTTACTTGATAAACAGAAGTCCATCAACAGCAATAGAATGCAAAACACCTATTGAGTTATAGTCTGGAATGGTTGTAGATTATTCTAAACTGAGAATTTTTGGCTGTGTGGCTTATGCATATGTCAAACAAGGCAAATTGGAGCCAAGGGCTTTAAAGGGTAGATTTCTAGGATACCCTGATGGAGTTAAAGGCTATAGGCTGTGGTGCATTGATCTTAAGCCACCAAAATGCATTATTAGCAGGGATGTAACTTTCAATAAGTTAGAGATCTTGAACAAATCCAAAACTACTGAATCCAAGGAATATAGATAAGAAACAAGACCTGGGAGTGTTCAGTTTGAGGTGGAGTCTCATGAACAGGAAAAGACTGAACCAGTTACTGAAGAAGATGCAAGAAGTGTTGCTGATTGATATGATGATATTCAAGGGTCAGAATCAAATGAGAGTGAGGGTGATTCTTATCAGTTGGTTAGGGATAAAAAAAGAAGAGCTATAAGACCACCGAAAAGGTTTGCAGTGGCAAATTTAATTGCTTATGCATTAACAGCTGTAAAAGAGGTAAATGAGAAAGAGCCAAGAACTTATAAAGAAGGTATGAACAACAAAGATAAGTTGAAATGGAAAAAGGCCATGGATGAGGAAATCGAATCACTAATGAAAAATGAAACTTGGAAGCTAATAGCAAGACCAGAGAAAAGGAAGATTGTTAGCTGCAAATGGATCTTCAAAGTTAAGGAAGGCATATCTGATACTGAACAAAGCAGGTTTAAAGTTAGGCTGGTAGTAAGGGGTTTCATATAGAGAGATGGGGTTGATTTTAATGAAATCTTTTCTCCAGTAGTGAAACATGCCTCCATTAGAGTCATCTTAGCACTGGTTATAATTCAAGACATGTATCTGGAGTAAATGGACGTTAAGACAACTTTTCTGCATGGGGAATTACAAGAGGAAATAGTAATGGAACAGCCTGAGGGGTATGTGGTATTTAGTAAAGAAGATCACGTGTGCTTGCTTAAAAAATCCTTATATGGTTTAAAGCAGTCACCTAGGTAATGGTACTTGAAGTTTGATAGTTTCATGACGAAGCATGCCTATAAGAGATGCAACTATGATTGCTGTGTGTACTATAGGGACATTGGTGATGGAAAAATGATCTACCTTATCTTGTATGTGGATGACATGCTTATAGTATGTCATAACTGTTGTGCAAATTTTAATGTACTCGCAAGCGCACGAATCTATTGTAGTATAGATCGATGGTAACGAGTGTCGATCCCACGAGGAGGTGGATTTTAATTGTGTAGAATTAATTTTGTAAATGAGTGATTGGATTTGTGGTGGAAATGATTTGGAATATGCTAAAACTTAAATTAAAATGGCGAGAATAAATTGAAGAGAATTCTATTGAAATGACGTACTTGGGTATCTGGATCCGTATCAACATGCATCATGGGCTAAATAATCCGTATTAATACCAATTAAATCATGAGGGGGGAATCCACACCTCATGAACCACGCTCTAATCAATATGGTGCTAAGGGCTTATCGTGCCAAATAATAATAACCTTGTACTAGAGGGCCGGTGAAACCAAGGCGGTACTAGACAAGATTAGTATTATTTGTCGACGAGAAGTCAAAACATCCACAAAAACTAGAGGGGAAGAGAAAATAAATTTACCAAATAAAGCCCATGACACATGTTGAGACTTCACCTTCAACCCAAGCTTGAAAGGAAATTAGCTACTCATAATTGAACTAGGGGCAAAATGGAAATTTATTAAAATACGAAGAAAATACAAGATGGATTCAGAGATATCAAATTAGGGGGGGAGGCCCCCTTTTTATAGATACATGGAGTAAATCATGGCCATCGGATTAAAAACAGTTTGGACGCTCAGGATTGCGCCACGTCATCAGTCAACAGTCAGCGGTTTGACCACGCGGATGAACAGTAACACGGTTTGACCCGGGTGAACAGTGACGCGGTTTGGTTGAAAATAATCCTGTGTAATGCATGTACCGTACGCGAGATTTTTAGTCCACTAATATGTTGCCACGTCACCATCAACAGTACATAAGAATTTTAGCCCAACAGAATCGTGACACCTCATCAGTCAATGCCACATCATCGGTCAATGCCACGTCATCGATCCGTCCATGTGAACAGTGTCATGAACAGTAACGTAGACAGTACCGTATACGTGAATAGTACCGTACATGTGAATAGTGCCATTTTTCCTTTTATGCTCCTCCTAAGGTTTTCGACCGTCCTGAGTTCAAAAGTGATGTCCGTTTTGCCGTCTGATCTCTCCTTTATTGTGAAATGACTATAATGCCCCTAAAATACATAAAATACTTAATTAAAAGCAAACACACATAATTAAATTGCAAGAAGCTTAAATACATAAAAGTAAGGGTTGTTAGTAAAACTTGAAATGTAAAATGATGATTTTCTCCTTTATAAATATACATTTTCTAACACTCAACACACCCCCCAACCAGCTTATTGCTAGTCCCTAGCAAATAAAGCGAAAATAAAATTCAAAACCAAAATGATTTTTTTTTTATTTTATTTAGAAACACTCGTGTTTATTCAATCAGATTAATGATAGCAATCAAATAAAAGTATAAGCATTATCTCCAGTCTAAAGAAACATCGCACCCACATCAACCATCCACATGAATCAGCCCAGTAGACTTTGTTATAGTTACTTTCAAGAATGACATGTCAAACCCCAAAATCTCACTGGAAGTAGTGACACTCTCACAAAGAAATTAAACCCAATAAAAATAGTCACTCCAATGAATGGTAATTGAGAGAAAATAATAAAGAAGTGATATCACATGCTCTCACCAAAATGAAATAAATATGCCCTCAGTTTAGAAATAATACGATCTCAAGTCAAACAAAAATGATAGTTAACCCAATTTATTTATCTTTTTTTTTATACATCACTACATCTTTTTAGCCCACATAACTAGCTTTTACTTCAGATTATAGTTCCCTAAAATCAAGAAGGACTTTTATTAGGACGTAACGTAGGCTAGGGACATGGCTAACAAAGAAAGGAAAAAAGGAAAACAAAGTGTATGTTTGAGAAAAATGCAGAGAGATTTTTTTTTTTGAAGTTGCAAGGTGTATTTCACCTTTTGTTTTTTTTTTTTATTCTTTTGAAACAACAACTTTTGTTTTGTTGTTTTTTTTTTATTTGGCACAACTTCACTGAACAAAATAATTATTTACATTTTCTCAAACATAAATAGGTAATGGAACTTATCAGACATTTGGTAATACTCCAAATCAGGGTGGGTTAAGATGATAAGTTGACAAAGAAAATGTTTTTTTTTTAAAGGCTCAAAAAGGGTAACTATGGATATTTAATAAAAAGGATGGCTAGAAAGGCTCAAACGGATCAAAGAAGGCCTTTCCATCGTCTTTTAGGGCTCTAAATAATCATCCATATTTACTAGTTAGATGGGCCTCCCAATGTAGCAACACACTTTTTTTTCTTTTTTTTTTAATTTTACCATTTTTTTTAAGGGTTAACTCAAAAGAAATCTAGAGATCGTGTATAAAATAAGAAACTGCTAAGCTGTATAGAGAATGGGCAAAATGGGTTACTCTCCAAGAAAATGATAAGCTCAACAACTCACTTGGCACTTATTTATGACATGTTCATTCCTTCAAGCAACTCATATTTGTCTCCGACATCAACATGTAAAGTAGCAAACATAGCGTAATATCACTTAAGACCAAAGATAATACAAATACTAAAATTTGAAATTAATCATGTCATCTAATGTTAAAACAAATAACACAATTTTTTTTTTAAACAACATTCTACCCCCCAACCTATTCTAAACATGAAAAGTAAAATATGCATGCAGAAATGTGAAAATGATGTAGAAAAATTAATTAGAAAAAGAAATGTTTTTTTTTTTTGTTTTTTTTTTAAACTAAGAAGATGCGTTTCTAGAGGCACTACACTCCATATTCAACCATCTTCGACTCAAATATTTGAATATATTTATAAAGGAGAAATTAAAAAGAAGAAAAAAAATGAACATCAAAACTTAATAAAGAAAAAGAAAATGTCTAATAATTTTTTTTTTGATTTTTTTTAATTTTTTTTAAACTATAAAGATGCGTTTCTAGAGTAACTACACTCCATATTCAGCCATCTTCAATACAAAAAGTTAGCAACAGTTAGTTTCTACAATAAAAAATTAGTAAAAACTTAACCAAGATTCCACAATTGTCGACTATTCCCTCCCCCCAACCAGAACGAAACATTGTCCTCAATGTTTGAAAGGAAAGAAGCAGAGTTTAGAAGACATCACCTGGGTGGTGCAACACAGAAGAAAATATTTACAGGCGGAGAGTTAAATCTAATTTGTACTTCTTACTGCGGCTACTGGTACCATCATTATTTGGACGCTTCAACACAAAGGTCCAGGGGTCTGGCTTCGGTCTATAAGCTTGTAACAGATCAAGTAGCTCATTAGCAGTGTGAGCACAAATAAAGAGTTTTTTCACATTAGCGGGAATGAAATAGTTTTTTATTGCATGGTTAAGAAATGCGATAAAGCTATCATAAAAGTTATTGACATTTAACAAACCGATGGGTTTCTGGTGGATGTGCAGATGGGCCCAAGATGCTAGTGTGATAAGTGCCTCTAGTGTTGCAAGATCTCCTGGAAGGAAAATAAAAGCATCAGCATGATTAAGCATTTCAGTTATTCTTTCTTGCATACCTGAGACGACTAACTCTTCTCCAGTTGATGAGTCAGACGAACTGCCCAATGGTTTTAGGACTCTTGGGATGATGCCTAACACTTGACTTCCTCTGATAAAAGATGCTTCTGAGACCATTTTTGATAACCCTCGGTTACCTCCTCCATACACCAAGTGTAATTTTCTCGCTGCTATGCTTCGACCAAGATCTATGGCTGCCTCTACGAACTCTTTATGTTTGCCATAGGTAAATCCAGAAAGCACACAAATGTTCTTGAATTGTCTATTGGGAGTAGCTGCCATTGTGATACTTCGCAAAAACAATTTGTGAGTGCTTGCCAAAGAAAATCACATTTAAGAGTCTTGGTGATAGTAGGTCACAGTTGTGTATGAGGTAACATGTCAGTGTCAAATAACGCGTAAAGCACGTGGCTCGTGAGTAAAAAAGGAAACAGTAAAAAGGAAAAAGCAAACAGTAATAAGGAAAAAGCAAACAGTAATAAAATTATTAAAGACAATAGTGAAATAAAATAACAGTAAAGTAAAAGGATATTTATAGGTAGTTGCGACTGTGGCTCACATCTTCCTCTGGTTTTACGTCCAGAAACGGCTTGAACGCCCTCTATGGGTCGAGGATAGACTTCCTATCCAGTTTTCTTATAAACTGGCAAACAGGGTCGTTTATAGTCAGATTCCCGAGACTATAACGTGCATGCTCTTTCTGGAATAATGGCCATAACTGGAGAATCGCTCCTTGCACATATCCACTGGAATGCGTTTCAAGAGACAAAAGGATATCATCCAATTACTCCTTATTCAAGCCATCCCTAATGAATTGAATCTTATCTTCCCTGTTATCAGACACCATTCCTAAAGAACATGGGTTTTTATTGCAACTTATTCTGGCACACTTATGACAAGCAACAGAAATTCTTCGAGCTCGTCGTTTTTTTGCATAATTTCCTTTACCACAACCAGGCATGTATGCAATAAATTTTGGAGGTAACTCACCTGCCGATCGTACTTTAGCCTCGATTAACCAACGGATGTCAGCAGGTATGTTATTCCTCATGAGTAATCGCATGCGTTCAGACCGAGCTTTATAGATCGTAAGGAGGGCATTCTGAGGAAGTGAAGGGAATCGCTTGTGAAGCTTCGCTAGAATCTCGTTTCTGTCCATACTTTCGCCTCAGAATATCAGTTATTATGGGAAACTGAAGTAACCGACTTGATTGTCACGGAGTACCGTTATCCGCCACTTCACCGGGGTAACAAACTAAAGCACACAAACAGAAAAACAAATTAAAACACCCAAAGAAAATTAAAATCGTCCTCTTATTGAATTTACCTCAAGCTCCAACTGGATGTCGTAAACACTTCTCTCAATATCTCGGAGTTGGCTTTCTAGATTCTCAACATAGGCTACTAACTCTGGTGGTTGTAGAGCCCAAATGCGTTGTGTTTTACAAAATTGAATCTGCCTTTTGAGATGAGTTTTGACACGTTGAAGTGGTTTAAGAATGTTCAGGAGGAACGGTCTAAGTATGAGACTCATGATTAAAAATGATAAGAGAAAATTTAATAGTAAAATAAACACACTTATGCAAAAACAATTTCAATTAGCAAAAGAATAATAATAAAAAGAAAGAAAGAAAAATCAAATCAACGAAAAGAAAAAAAAATCAATTCAAATTTGGTGGGTCACTCAAATTTATTTCGGTGTCTTCTCCATGTGGTTGGTACTCTAGATAAGGCTTTAATCTTTGACCATTAACTTTAAACGTGACACCGTTCTTTGGGTCCTTAATTTTAATTGCCCCATGTGGAAAAACAGTATGAACAATAAATGGGCCAGACCAACGAGAGCGTAACTTACCTGGGAATAGGTGCAAGCGAGAATTGAATAAAAGCACTTTCTGACCTAGAGTGAAAGATTTTCTCATAATTTGCTTGTCGTGGAAGACTTTCATTCGTTGCTTGTAAATCTTGGCATTTTCATATGCGTCATTGCGAATTTCTTCAAGTTCTGCCAGTTGTAATCTTCTTTCTGAGCTGGCTTGCTGCATGTCAAAGTTGAATTTCTTGATGGCCCAATATGCACGATGCTCGAGTTCCACAGGTAGGTGGCAAGCTTTTCCATACACTAGCCTGTAGGGTGACATCCCAATCGGGGTCTTGAAAGCCGTTCTATATGCCCATAATGCATCATCAAGTCGTAATGACCAATCTTTCCTGTCTGGCCTCACCGTCTTTTCCAGTATGTGCTTTATTTCTCGATTGGAGATCTCAACTTGGTCACTGGTTTGCGGATGATACGGAGTAGCCACTTTGTGTGTGATTGAATACTTTGTCAAAAGAGCTTTGAATGCTTTGTTACAAAAGTGGGCACCACAATCACTGATTATTGCTCGAGGGAATCCAAAGCGCGAGACAATGTTGCTTTTCAAAAATCCTATCACCACCTTGTGATCATTAGTTCTGCATGGAATTGCTTCTACCCATTTGGATACGTAGTCAACAGCAACCAATATGTATTGATGGCCAAAAGAAGGGGGAAAGGGTCCCATGAAGTCGATACCCCATACGTCAAAAATCTCAACCACTAAAATTGGATTTAGTGGCATCATGTTCCTTCGTGTAATGCTTCCCAT
Source organism: Citrus hindsii (assembly GCA_004802465.1). NCBI lineage: Eukaryota > Viridiplantae > Streptophyta > Magnoliopsida > Sapindales > Rutaceae > Citrus > Citrus hindsii. Next base: position 194,939 of record QWBT01000432.1, read on the forward strand.
TCGTTGACACCTATCACATGAAGAACAGAAAGTGTAAGCGTCTCGAAATATAGATGGCCAATAGAAACCACATTGTAAAACTTTAGTCGCTGTTTTCTTAGCACTGAAATGGCCTCCACAAGCTTGTTCATGGCAGAATGAAAGGATATTCTAAATTTCACTTTCTGGGACACATCGTCTAACAATTTGGTCTGCACAATACTTGAACAAATACGGGTCATCCCAAAAGAAATTCTTTATCTCTGCAAAGAATTTTGCCTTGTCTTGCTTGGTCCAATGCTCAGGAAGTTTACCTGTAACAAGATAATTAACTATATCAGCATACCAAGGTAATACTTCCACACTCATTAATTGTTCATCTGGAAATGACTCATTTAATGGTAATGGTTCTGTAATTGTGTCAAAATGGAGACGAGAGAGATGATCCGCCACAACATTCTCTGTGCCTTTCTTATCTTTGAATTCCAAGTCAAATTCCTGCAAAAGTAACACCCAACGAATTAGTCTAGCTTTTGCATCTTTCTTTATGAGAAGATATTTAAGAGCAGCATGATCTGTGAATATAATTATTTTACAACCAATGAGATAAGATCGAAATTTTTCTAATGCAAACACTACTGCTAGCATTTCTTTTTCAGTAGTTGAATAGTTCAACTGTGCATCATTCAATGTCATACTAGCATAGTAAATAACGTGGGGAATTCGATCAACTCTTTGTCCTAATACTGCTCCTACTGCATAATCAGATGCATCACACATGAGCTCAAATGGTAAGCTCCAATTTGGGGGCTGAATGATGGGTGATGATGTCAACAACTGCTTCAATTTTTCAAATGCCACGAGACATGAATCATTAAAAACAAAAGGTACATCCTTAGCAAGTAGATTGCATAAGGGTCTAGAAACTTTGCTAAAATCTTTAATGAAACGTCTATAGAAACCAGCATGCCCAAGGAAAGATCTTACTTCTCTGACTGTTTTAGGTGGAGGAAGATTAGAAATGAGATCCACCTTGGCTTTGTCAACCTCAATACCTTTGCTCGAAATGATGTGACCGAGAACAATACCTTGTTTTACCATAAAATGACATTTCTCCCAATTTAAGACCAAGTTCTTCTCGATACATCTTTGCAGAACTAGTGTTAGATGATGTAAACATTGATCAAACGAATCACCAAAGACAGAAAAGTCATCCATAAAGACTTCAAGGAATCGTTCAACCATATCAGAAAAAATGCTCAACATGCATCGTTGAAATGTAGCAGGTGCATTACATAATCCAAATGGCATTCTCCTATATGCAAAAGTGCCAAAAGGGCAAGTGAAAGTGGTCTTCTCTTGATCTTTTGGTGCTATGGGGATCTGATTGTATCCTGAGTAGCCATCTAGAAAGCAATAAAATTCATGACCTGCTAATCTATCAAGCATTTGATCAATAAATGGTAAAGGAAAATGGTCTTTACGTGTGACAGAATTCAACTTTCTATAATCAATGCATACACGCCATCCTGTAGTTACTCTAGTTGGTATCAATTCATTATCAGCATTGGTAACTACTGTGACTCCTGACTTTTTAGGGACAACTTGTACAGGACTGACCCATGAACTATCAGAAATTGGGTAAATGATACCTGCGTCTAATAGCTTAAGGACTTCAGTTCTAACAACTTCTTTCATATTAGGATTTAACCGACGTTGCATTTCCCTAGTAGATTTAGCATTTTCATCAAGGTGAATGTAATGCATGCAGTCTACTGGGTTTATACCTTTTATGTCTGCTATGGTCCATCCTAATGCCCCTTTGTGCTCTTTCAAAACATCCAACAACTTACCTTTTTGTTCGTCATTTAGGGATGATGAGATGATTACTGGCAGAGTACTTTCTTCTCCCAAAAATGCATATTCCAAAGTGTTGGGCAATGGTTTGAGCTCGAGTTTTGGTGGTGATTCTGATGATGGGATGAGTTTCTTCTCTGATAGTGCTAGTTGTTCAACTCTTGACTTCCATTTATTAGTGTCCATGGATGGTGCGGAGTCAAGTAGGGCGTTGACCTCATCGACCGATCTGTCAATATCAAAATCCAAACCAAAGTGAGTTAAACATGTTTGTAAATGATCATCACTAAGGTTTGAAATAAAAGTGTCATCAACTAATGCTTCTATTAAATCCACATCAACAATTCCATCATCTGCATTGTGAGGTTGTTTGGCAATGTTGAAGATGTTCAGCTCCATAGTCATGTTGCCGAAGGACAACTGCATATTTCCAGTCCTGCATTGAATGTGAGCATCCGCAGTTGCCAAGAAAGGTCGGCCTAGAATAATGGGGATGTGCTTCCTTGAATCCTGTATTGGTTGAGTGTCAATTACAATGAAATCAACAGGAAAATAAAACTTGTCTACCTGGATAAGCACGTCCTCCACAATACCACGAGGTATTTTCGTGGACCGATCTGCAAGTTGTAACACCACTGGAGTTGGGTGTAATTCTCCCAGTCCAAGTTTCATGAAAACAGAGTAAGGCAACAAATTTACACTAGCTCCTAAATCCAACAAAGCATTCTCAATTGTGTGGTTCCCTATACTACATGAGATAGTGGGGGAGCCTGGGTCTTTGCATTTTAAAGGGATTTTCTGTTGGAGTATAGAACTAACGTTTTCTGTTAAAAATGCCTTCTTTTGAACATGCATATTTCTCTTTTTAGTACAAAGATCTTTAAGAAACTTGGCATAAGATGGAACTTGCTTAATAGCATCAAGTAAAGGGATGTTAACACTTACATGTTTGAAAATTTTAAGAATCTCACCTGTGGATTTTCCCTTCTTTCCTTTGGCTAACCTCTGAGGAAATGGAGCTTTGGGAACGTATTCTCGTGGGTTGTGTTGAGTGTTAGAAAATGTATATTTATAAAGGAGAAAATCGTCATTTTACATTTCAAGTCTTACTAACAACCTTTACTTTTATGTATTTAACCTTCTTGTGATTTAATTACATGTGTTTTATTTTAATTAAGTATTTTATGTATTTTAGGGGCATCATAGTCATTTCACAATAAAGGAGAGATCAAATGGCAAAACGGACATCACTTTTGAACTCAGGACGGTCGAAAACCTTAGGAGGAGCATAAAAGGAAAAATGGCACTGTTCACATAGACGGATCGATGACGTGGCATTGACTGATGAGGTGTCACGATCCTGTTGGACTAAAATTCTTATATACTGTTGATGGTGACGTGGCAGCATATCAGTGGACGAAAAATCTCACGTATGGTGCATGCATCACACAGGATTATTTTCAACCAAACCGTGTTACTGTTCATCCGAGTCAAACCGCGTTACTATTCAAAGTCGGGTCAAACCGTGTTACTGTTCATCCGCGTGGTCAAACCGTGGACTGTTGACTGATGACGTGGCGCAATCCTGAGCGTCCAAACTGTTTTTAATCCGATGGCCATGATTTACTCCATGTATCTATAAAAAGGGGGCATCTCCCCCCTAATTTGATATCTCTGAATCCATTTTTGGGATCCATTTTCTGTAATTCCTTCTCCATCTTGTATTTTCTTCGTATTTTAATAAATTCCCATTTTGCCCCTAGTTCAATTATGAGTAGCTAATTTCCTTTCAAGCTTGGGTTGAAGGTGAAGTCTCAACATGTGTCATGGGCTTAATTTGGTAAATTTATTTTCTCTTCCCCTCTAGTTTTTGTGGATGTTTTGACTTCTCGTCGACAAATAATACTAATCTTGTCTAGTACCGCCTTGGTTACACCGGCTCTCTTGTATAAGGTTATTATTATTTGGCACGATAAGCCCTTAGCACCATATTGATTAGAGTGCGGTTCATGAGGTGTGGATTCCCCCCTCATGATTTAATTGGCATTAATACGGATTATTTAGCCCATGATGCATGTTGATACGGATCCAGATACCCAAGTACGTCATTTCAATAGAATTCTCTTCAATTCATTCTCGCCATTTCAATTCCAGTTTTAGAATTTATTCTCGCCATTTTAATTTAAGTTTTTGCATATTCCAAATCATTTCCACCATAATTCCAACCACCCATTTACAAAATTAATTCTATATATAATTAAAATCCACCTCCTCGTGGGATCGACACTCGTCACCATTGATCTACACTACAATAGATTCGTGCGCTTGCGAGTACATTAAAATTTGCACAACAAGTTTTTGGCGCCGTTGCCGCGGAGGTAAGTAATTTTAATTTATAGAATTAATTTTTGTGAATAATTTCTTTTATTTGTTTTCTTGTATTTTTTTTAATTATTAAGAAAAAAAAAGTGAATCTATATATAAAGGTTAGTATTTCTTTTCTTTTTCTCTTCTTTAAAATTCTGTAATTTAATTTTCAATTTATTTTTTCTTTGTAATTTTTTTTTCTTATTAATTTAATTTTTAGTTAATTTATTTCACGTATTTGTTTTTGTGTATTTTTATAGAAAGGTTGTAATAGCGCAATAAGGTCAGTATCGTAATTTCTTCCTCTTCTTTATTTTTATTTATTTTGTTCCCATCTTTATTTTTATTTTATTTGTTTTGCATGCATGGTCGTAGGTCATTATTTCCTAATCTTGAACCTATAGACCTTGAATTAGAAAAAACACTTCGCACACAAAAGCACATTAAAAATAAATTTGGAATGGATTTACAAGCACCACAGGAGAGGCCATTTAAGGACTACTTCAGTCCCTTAGCTAATTTGAGCACATCATGCATAAGATACCCAAATGTAGCTGCTAGGAGCTTTGAACTAAAACCTAGTGTGCTAAATTGTCTCCCCACATTCTATGGCTTAGAAAATGAGGACCCATATAATCATTTGAATGATTTTCATGCAATTTGTCAAACATTTAAATATGAGAATTTTTCAGATGATGATGTAAAACTTAGATTATTCCCATTTTCTTTAAAAGATAGAGCTCGTTCATGGTTAAATACTTTGCCTGCTAATAGCATTTCATCATGGGAACAAATGGTAACTAAATTTTTAAATAAATATTTCCCAGTGCATAAAACCAATGCTATTCGCAGGGAAATTTCGGAGTTTACCCAGAGAGAGGACGAGCAATTTTTCGAAACATGAGAGCGATTCAATGGGCTACTCTTGAAGTGTCCACATCATGGGTATGAGAAATGGCATCAATGCCAATACTTTTTGGAGGGATTATTGCCAAATGTGCAAGAATGGCTAATGGCAACAAGTGGAGGAGAGCTAATGTCAAAAAGTGCATCAGAGATTTGGGAATTCTTTCAGCGACAAGCGGATAATTCCCAACAACGGAGTCGATCACTCAGGAATACCAGAAGAATTAAGGGAGTAAATGAGGTTCAAATTGGCGAGTCAACTTCGGGAATCAAAGAAGTCAAGGAGATGGTTGAAGGTCTTGCTCGACAAATAGCATCGTTATCGACTGCTAAATCAACAGAACCACATGACCATGACTCATACTCAGATCAAGCCAATGCCATAGGTGTAATGAGAAAACCATCGAATTACAACCCATACTCCAACACATATAACCCTGGATGGAGAGACCACCCCAATTTTTCATGGTCTCAAGGACTCCAACAGAATGGACCAGCAGCTCCAGCTCCACCAATGCAATCAATTCCTCAAAATCATCAAGCCTCTCAGCCCCCATTTAGACCACACAATCAGAACCAGAACTACTCTCAACCCAGACCATGGGAGGATGCATTCCAAAATTTCAAGAATGTTACTCACTCCACGATTGAGCAACAGAACCGCACCATTGATGGACTACGAAATGAGTTGGGAGCAGGCTTCAACTCACAAGCTCAATCAGTTTCAAGCCCCGAGAAGATGGTGGGACAACTTGCTTCTTCAGTTCAGACCTTGGCAATGACTGTTGAGAAAGGTAAGTTTCCAAGTCAACCAGTGCCTAATCCTAAAGGAGTGCATGAAGCAAGTACCAGTTCACCACAGCAGCATGGAGAGGTCAAAGCAGTCATGACCTTACGAAAAGGAAAAGAAGTCGACAACAAAGTGGAGATGCCGGTGACAAAAGAAAATGAAATTGTACCTGTAAATGTTGAAGACTCGCCACCGGAGGAAAAAGAAGAAACCAACCCACGAGAATACGTTCCCAAAGCTCCATTTCCTCAGAGGTTAGCCAAAGGAAAGAAGGGAAAATCCACAGGTGAGATTCTTGAAATCTTCAAACAGGTAAGTGTTAACATCCCTTTACTTGATGCTATTAAACAAGTTCCATCTTATGCCAAGTTTCTTAAAGACCTTTGTACTAAAAAGAGAAATATGCATGTTCAAAAGAATGCATTTTTAACAGAAAACGTTAGTTCTATACTCCAACACAAAATTCCTTTAAAATGCAAAGACCCAGGATCCCCCACTATCTCATGTAGTATAGGGAACCACACAATTGAGAATGCTTTGTTGGATTTAGGAGCTAGTGTAAATTTGTTGCCTTATTCAGTATTTGTGAAACTTGGACTGGGAGAATTACACCCAACTCCAGTGGTGTTACAGCTTGCAGATCGGTCCACGAAAATACCTCGTGGCATTGTGGAGGACGTGCTTATCCAGGTAGACAAGTTTTATTTTCCTGTTGATTTCATTGTAATTGACACTCAACCAATACAGGATTCAAGGAAGCACATCCCCATTATTCTAGGCCGACCTTTCTTGGCAACTGCGGATGCTCACATTCAATGCAGGACTGGAAATATGCAGTTGTCCTTCGGCAATATGACTATGGAACTGAACATCTTCAACATTGCCAAACAACCTCACAATGCAGATGATGGAATTGTTGATGTGGATTTAATAGAAACAATAGTTGATAACACTTTTCTTTCAAACCTTAGTGATGATCCTTTACAGACATGCTTAACTCACTTTGGTTTTGATTTTGATATTGACAGATCGGTCGAAGAGGTCAACGCCCTACTTGACTCAGCACCATCCATGGACACTAATAAATGGAAGTCAAGAGTTGAACAACTAGCACCATCAGAGAAGAAACTCATCCCATCATCAGAATCCCCACCGAAACTCGAGCTCAAACCATTGCCCAACACATTGGAATATGCATTTTTGGGAGAAGAAAGTACTCTACCGGTAATCATATCATCATCCCTAAATGACGAGCAAAAAGGTAAGTTGTTGGATGTTTTGAAAGAGCACAAAGGGGCATTAGGATGGACCATAGCAGACATAAAAGGTATAAACCCAGTAGACTGCATGCATTACATTCACCTCGATGAAAATGCTAAATCTACTAGGGAAATGCAACGTCGGTTAAATCCTAACATGAAAGAAGTTGTTAGAACTGAAGTCCTTAAGCTATTAGATGCAGGTATCATTTACCCAATTTCTGATAGTTCATGGGTTAGTCCTGTGCAAGTTGTCCCCAAAAA